>CM060964.1:23580410-23612910 GCA_030765045.1 Tenodera sinensis
CAGCGTAACTCAAAAACAAAAAGTCGTTTAAAAATCAAAGTTGATATTTAAGTTTAATATCTTTCAAGGATGTGACATAAAGATATTGAAAAAAATTGCTCCACCCTAAACTACCCTTTACATAGAAAAGTTTTCCAAAATTTTGATTTTCTCAAAAATGGCTCTAACGATTTTGATTAAAATGCCACATACTTAAGATATTTTTATGGCAAATGAAATGTATATTTTGAGTTTTCTGTCTATAGCCTATGTAGTCCCATTTGCTCTGGATGACTTTTGCATAACTCGTAAACCGTAAGAGATAGACAAAATCTTACTGTAGCAAAAATGTAGATCTCGCTAAAACACACAATTTATGTCCAAATAAATTTTTTGTAGAGTGAACCATTTCGTGTTATTTGTATACGTTTTGAAGAACTTATACTTGGGTCAAATGGAACATCGCTATTAATTTTTTTTTTATATTTTAGGCGTGCAAAGTGAATGGAATTTGAAAGTTTTAAAAGATTTGACTATCGCTCAAAGCCTACTGTGTACCCATATTCCCGTTGCACGTGCAGCAAAGCGAGCAATAAGATAATTTCTGCAAATGTTTATCTCAACCAACACGAAGAAGATAGAAGAATAAGAGTTTGTAAGAATGGTTAGTACAAGAGTAGAGAAAGTCATGTGAGTGCATCACATCAGATTGACTATAGTTTGCATGGATATAAATGTCACTTCAACGGTTATGGGAACTGTTCCTATGCACAACAAGTAGATACCGTGTCAAGGAAAACAAATAGGTATTCTTCACTATTTTACGGCCATAAAACACATTTATTACTAATTAAATAACGAGGCTTCTCTCTGGACGAAAAGAAGTGTGTAACATACGGGACATATGACGTTTGCATACGTTATCTCATTACTTTGATGAAGAGCGCACATTGTCATTGATTACTCGTGCAGATGGGCACATCACATAGCTCAGTAAAGGCTTTGGCAAAGATCGTAACTGCATGTCGGCCCCGCTTCATTCACTGCTACCATTGCACAATATTAGTTTATGAGCTTACGCCCCATAACTTCGATATGCTGTGCTTTATTTCAGCTTGCACAACTTCACTCATGTGTTTATCAAGAGAAATATTTATGAATTTGAACTTAAATGCTACATCATCGTTATGAACCACGTGAACAATTTTTTTACGATGTTGCAAAGGTGTAACACAAACCATTAATGTATTTTATGCTTGACCATACCCAAATTTATCAATTATAAGTCTGATAGCGATCCTTTGATGGACCTCCTTAAGGGACACTGGGAGTGAAATTTTGGTCAAAATTGTCAAAAAGTCGAAAATTGTTTTTTTACCTTAAAATATTCCTGGAACACCGGTGCATTTGGATCAGCTAACATTTTTCCTATCCCCCACTCCATGTGGTCATTACGGCCCTTTCAAATAGTGCTCTTCCCTTAACGTACACAGGATGCTCCTATATAAAAGCCTGTTTTTCTCAAAACTACATTTCTGCACATTCCAAAAGAAGGTCGCGCCTGAGTTTTGCTTCAAATTAAATGAAAACTTCCAAAAGTATTCATAAATAGCAGCTAAACAAAACTGTGCTTCAATATTGATGTTATCATTAACATGAATTCCAAAAACATTTTTTTTGTATGAAAAAAATCAACAATTTTTAAGATTAAATTTTCTTTGTTATTAAAAAAATATGTACAGCATAATCAGCAAACGTATTTGAAATATCTCTTCATACAACTGTTACCCATGTTTTAGAACACCAGTTCTGCCAATATAAATGAATTTTGAAAAGTCAATAGACGCGAACTCTATTTTGAAAATGTGCCTATTAAATTCATAAAATAATTTATATATTCTAAACGGATTATCCAATTTTAATGAAATTTGGTGTACGGCCTATTCTCATATAAATACAAACACAGTAACAATTTCAGAAAAGCTATCAAGAAATGTACAACTTTCAAATTTCACTCCCAGTGTCCCGTAAGTTCAAACCTTCATGGTCTTCATCCAATCGGACAGTTCATTAAAGGACAGATGTTCCACCAATCAGAGAATTCCCATGCAGCAATGGCAAAGCGCAATATCGATTAATTCTCGAAACACAACTAGCGAGAGTTTAGAAAACGCTAAAATGTCGGACACTACTGACAGTGAGATGCAACTTACTCCACCTGCCTGAGTAAGACGCAACTTACACAAAACACACAAACTAACCTCAATACAGCATCAACTTCCAACAATATTGCACTAAGCACAGTCCCGCAAATTAATTTCACTAATTGCACAATAAATAACTGAAATAAAAGTTTCGTCTAAAAACCAATATGTTCAATTTGCCTTCTATTTTTCAATGTTACGTAGCATTCCAAGGTTATCATTTTCATCATGCAGCTGTGACGTGCTGGAAACGAATCGATCGTTTAGCGCCTGCGCAGAAGTCCAAATATCAGCTGATGCAATATGTAGGTCATTGTCCCTGGTGAGTGTGCAACATTTTACAATATTTCAACTATAAATTTAGGTATATGGTCGAGGAGAAATAGTCGTATGAAACTTAACTATAATGGTAGTTAGGACACTTGTATAACACTAATATATACTCACGTCTTAAGTACTACCATTCTAGTCTCGTTGCATAATACACTATATTGGGCATATTGTCTAAGCAGGCTGCGTAGTAACTTAACATAAGATTCTAAATGTTATAATTTTATAGCCTTCTCATTAGTTAACCATATACTTATTTGTAGGTCTGTTAAGAGTACTAGAAAATGCAGTAAACTTCTTCAAAATATAACCAATTTAGATGAAACATTTATTCCTACATAAACGTATTCCACTGCCTGATTCTTGTTAATCCAGAATAACCTCCAATTCAGGTTTATACCTTTAGTAGTATAATACGATAGCTACAGCAATAGTAGGTATTGTTTAAAGAGCATGTCACTGCCTTTTGGATAAAACCTATTTTCTTCCTTACAGGTAACTAAAAAATATGATGTTTCATCCTTATTAAAGCCAGTTTTACAGCACATAAAACGCCTATTTGGGCGTTGGAGACTATTTCGGCATATTTTAGGCTAAATCAATTAAATCTTAGCTTTGATTTACTTGAAACTAAAAGCTAATAGCACTGTTGGGATGAAAATAATCTAGAAAGACAATGGAAGGTTCAGAGCAAGATCAAAACATGTTTGCACACATACTAGCGGAAACACATTAATCCTCTTAAATACCAACTTTGGTTTTTAACCGAATTTTCGTTTTTGAGTTGTGCTGTCTACAGACTGAGACACACAGACACACACACACACAGACACACACACAGACACACGCACACACACACATACACGGACCTTTTTCTAAAAAGGCTTTTTTTAGGATTTAGGGGGCCTCAAATAAAAAAAATATTTTGTTGTTTAACGATGCTGTCAATTGCCAGGATCACATCAGCGTCGCCGGTGTGCCGGAATTTCGTCCCGCAGGAGTTCTTTTACATGCCAGTAAATCTACTGACTTGGAGCTGTCGTTTTTAAGCACACTTAAAAACCATCGGTCTGGGCCGGATTTGAACCCGCGACCTTGGGATCAGTAGGCCAGCGTCTAACCAACTGAGCCACCCAGACCGACAGGGGGCCTCAAAACATATATTTCCGGTGAAATATTGATATCCAATTTTGGGTGGAATACAATACTTCCTCTACTTACTAGTAGAGAAAGTAATAAAAAAGAGGGGGGGGGGGAGAAAAGAAAAGAAGTTGTGTCAGTCAGGTACTATATAATTAAAGAGGTAAGAATACATAAAAACTAAAAGTGAACTTTGGGTGTGTTTTTGCTATTTATTCCCTCCTTAATCGACAAAATGGAGTAGGTTGATGCTCTGGCAATGCGCCGGTGGTTTAAACGATATTCCCACAGGAGAGACATTTATAATTCGGCATTCGTGACACCCCCCCCCCCCCCTCGTTGTAACAAATATACAGCGCCTGGTCAGTTACAGCTCATGTATCCAAAAACCACAATAGATTTTCTACGCTCTGCACCAATTACATGGCTACTAAAGCCTCTGGTTTATCAGTGCACGTTTTTTCTCGAGCTGGATGAAACAAGAAAATAATTCTATTATGAAGGTAGACTTGGTTCAGGGAGTCTAATGTGTTTTAAACTGCCGGAACTTTGATGAAAACTCCTCTGGCACTACGGTAGCTCTTTGAGGCAACGTTTGCAGCGATTTGCCTACCTAGTCCACGCTTATCTCTTCGTGGAATCCTATTATTATCATTATTTCCGTCTCTGTCTTGCTGGTTCACCAAGCACGTAATCAGCAAGCTTCCTTTAAGCTCACAAATGCTTCTCTGGAAGCCTCTCCTTTAAGCCTGTTAAATGCAGTATCGTGGTTTTCAGAAAGAATGTCTAACTTCGAAAGTTGAAGGGCGCCCTTGGCCATATAAATATTTGGATCTCGCTTGACTACTCTTTTCTCAGCTGTTTGGTTTCCAAATCCGACATTATTTTCCCAGTCTGCCTTCCGCGTGCCTTTGTTCCCTGGCAATTAGGTGTAATGTTTTCCTGTGGCTGAGCCATGAATCGAGTGCTATGGTTATAAGCGGATTAGCTTTAGCCCACACAACGCGAGTCATTTTCCCTTACTAAGTGTATAAATGTGTCCTTTGACTGCTGTTTTTTATTTTCCTTTTTCATGTTTCTTTTATCCCTCATGCCATGATATGTAATAATGAAGTATTCTTCCTAAGAACGACACTTCATTCTAGTGCGGACGTATTTGTGGTTGGTGGTTGTTTGGCTATGCTGACGTCACAGTGTCGCCGTCAAATGTTTTCCGACTCTCATGCTCCTTACCGCGGGGGGAAGCCAGGATGGCTTATCTATTAATTACGCCAGGTGGTCTCAAACGTCGACTTGCCAGCTCATACCTGTATACAAGGGTGAGGGGCGTAATGTGCTTGTAATGAAATTAAATTTAAAACGTTCAAATAATTTTAGTATACCAAATTTATTAAGCTACACGCATGCGCGCTGCAAAATTTGCAAGTTGGTTTCATTCAGTGAAAATGAAATCGTGTATTTGAGCTCAAATTTTACATCGAAGTTTAAAACATTGAATGGCTGTTTGTTGGAAATAGCAGGAAAACAGAACTTGAAAGGAAAATTAAAGTTTAGTGTAACACAAGTAACAAATCTGAACCGATTTATCCATTATTATTATTATTATTATTATTATTATTATTATTATTATTATTATTATTATTATTATTATTATTATTATTATTATTATCATCATCATCATCATCATCATCATCATCATCATCATCATCATCATCATCATCATCATCATCATCATCATCATCATCATCATCATCATCATCATCATCATCATCATCATCATCATCATCATCATCATCATCATCATCATCATCATCATCATCATCATCATCATCATCATCATCATCATCATCATCATCATCATCATCATTATTATTATTATTATTATTATTATTATTATTATTATTATTATTATTATTATTATTATTATAATTATTATTAGCGAGGAATACATCATATGCATTATCTTTGTTTAAGGAATTATTTAAACATATTTTCTAAACGCCGTTTATGCTACCACAAAAAAGCAATGTTACTTGTATAAATATGTGCAGAAAAAGAATGGGTTATTATTATTATTATTATTATTATTATTATTATTATTATTATTATTATTATTATTATTATTATTATTATTATTATTATTATTATTATTATTATTATTATTATTATTATTATTATTATTATTATTATTATTATTATTATTATTATTATTATTATTATTATTATTATTATTATTATTATTATTATTATTATTATTATTATTATTATTTTTTTTTTTTTTTTTTGTTTGGATAGAATAAAATTCATTATTTAGCTTGTTGTTTGCTCCCCGCTGATCACATATCAGGGGAACATACACTAAAGTAAATAACTCTGGTGAAGCTGGTCAATTTTTGGTCTCTTTCCCCTACAACCTCTCATCCATCGAAGATATTTGCAACCTGTTTTTACTGCTTCGGAGAATGAACTGTAGTTGGACTGCTCTGGTTTACTAGAAATACAGGCTCTCTTACTATAGTAAAGTCATTTTTACAGTTGAACGTGGTTGTGCCTGAGTGCACAAACACGCCGTTCTGAACTAGCGTCTAACGCCCCTTCTTACTCCACGTAGCACCACAGGCGGTAGGCACTAGTGATACATGAAACTATAGGGTATAGGGTAAACACCGAGGGAGCCACCTCGCGCACCGACCCAACTCAGATCTATTTGGCTACCATCCCCAGGCGGCAGGGTTGAAGTGAGGGAACCACAGGGACCCAAAGGGTCGCAGGTAGACAGGCCACAGAGGTGCGCGGAAGTCCCTAACAAGTGCCGAGATCTCTTAGTCCTTGCGCCAGGCTCCGCCGAGCAGTCATCACACCCTGGCGTGGCACAGGCAGTTACCATTCGCAAGCATCCGCAATATCTGTCCGGCACACCTGAAAGATGAGAAGGAAATGGAATGAAGGGAAATGACGGAAAGAAAAGCGTGGTATGAAAGAAGACATCCCAGCATTCGCCTAAGTGACATGGGGAAGTCACGGAAAAACCCATGTCAGAGTGCGCGGTCACGGGGATCGAACCCGGACCACAGCCATCCCGGTCGGTATACATGAAACTAAATTATGTTTGGAAAGGACATGCTCCAGGCCTACGTTTGGGTTACCATTTGACAATTATGAGGACGGGGAGAAGCCTGGAATAAACCTGTATGGAAGGACAATTCTGACTGAATTTGAACCGCAGACCTCCCGTTCACGAGTGCGTGACTTAACAATCTTGCTACCCTTGTCGATGCCTTCTTTCTATACTAATTTTATGACGAGAGAAAATATGTGCGTATGTGTAGTGGTGGGTCTGATCATGAAAATCACTAAACCAATTCAATTCGTTTCACCATTGAAACGTCCTATTCCTGCCGTTAGGAACGTAATTTAAATTCTTAAATGATTAAAAAGACAAAAGGCGTTACAAACCTAGAATTCTAAAATAAAGACACTCTTGCGGAGAATACCTTGAGTTTTTATTAAGAAGTCACGGAGTATAAAATAGTTGTTCTTAGTTCACATAAAATGCCTGTAAAAATAATGTGAAGTAATTGATATGTCAGACCTTGACGTCTTGAACTGCACACAGCTAATCCAAACAGGTTCAGGTTACTCTTCAGTTGATGTATTCTTAAATTGAAATCTACATTAGTGCAATACGACGAGAAACAATACCGAAGACGAAGACGTTTCAAGTGGAGCAGGTAAGTAGTTCAGGAAAGTGACTGTACAGCACATCTTGGTGTTTACGAATTTTCAACGCCTAACCTTCGATCGGAGCTCACGGAACCCATCGCAGAACTCTCACGTTAAGTAAAACAAAACACACACACTAACGAAAGAAGCACGAGCAACAAAAATCATTTATTTTATATGGCTCCAGTGCCATATTATTATTATTATTATTATTATTATTATTATTATTATTATTATTATTATTATTATTATTATTATTATTATTATTATTATTATTATTATTATTATTATTATTATTATTATTATTATTATTATTATTATTATTATTATTATTATTATTATTATTATTATTATTATTATTATTATTATTATTATTATTATTATTATTATTATTATTATTATTATTATTATTATTATTATTATTATTATTATTATTATTATTATTATTATTATTATTATTATTATTATTATTATTATTATTATTATTATTATTATTATTATTATTATTATTATTATTATTATTATTATTATTATTATTATTATTATTATTATTATTATTATTATTATTATTATTATTATTATTATTATTATTATTATTATTATTATTATTATTATTATTATTATTATTATTATTATTATTATTATTATTATTATTATTATTATTATTATTATTATTATTATTATTATTATTATTATTATTATTATTATTATTATTATTATTATTATTATTATTATTATTATTATTATTATTATTATTATTATTATTATTATTATTATTATTATTATTATTATTATTGTCATTGTCATTGTCATTGTCATTGTCGTTGTCATTATCGTTATCGTTATCGTTATGGTTATGGTTATGATTATGATTATCATCATTATCATTATCATTATTATTATTATTATTATTATTATTATTATTATTATTATTATTATTATTATTATTATTATTATTATTATTATTATTATTATTATTATTATTATTATTATTATTATTATTATTATTATTATTATTATTATTATTATTATTATTGTCATTGTCATTGTCATTGTCGTTGTCATTATCGTTATCGTTATGGTTATGGTTATGGTTATGATTATGATTATGATTATGATTATCATCATTATCATTATCATTATCATTATTATTATTATTATTATTATTATTATTATTATTATTATTATTATTATTATTATTATTATTATTATTATTATTATTATTATTATTATTATTATTATTATTATTATTATTATTATTATTATTATTATTATTATTATCATTATTATTATTATTATTATTATTATTATTATTATTATTATTATTATTATTATTATTATTGTCATTGTCATTGTCGTTGTCATTATCGTTATCGTTATCGTTATGGTTATGGTTATGGTTATGGTTATGATTATGATTATCATCATTATCATTATCATTATCATTATTATTATTATTATTATTATTATTATTATTATTATTATTATTATTATTATTATTATTATTATTATTATTATTATTATTATTATTATTATTATTATTATTATTATTATTATTATTATTATTATTATTATTATTATTATTATTATTATTATTATTATTATTATTATTATTATTATTATTATTATTATTATTATTATTATTATTATTATTATTATTATTATTATTATTATTATTATTATTATTATTATTATTATTATTATTATTATTATTATTATTATTATTATTATTATTATTATTATTATTATTATTATTATTATTATTATTATTATTATTATTATTATTATTATTATTATTATTATTATTATTATTATTATTATTATTATTATTATTGTCATTGTCATTGTCATTGTCGTTGTCATTATCGTTATCGTTATGGTTATGGTTATGGTTATGATTATGATTATGATTATCATCATTATCATTATCATTATCATTATTATCATTATTATCATCATTATCATTATCATTATCATTATCATTATTATTATTATTATTATTATTATTATTATTATTATTATTATTATTATTATTATTATTATTATTATTATTATTATTATTATTATTATTATTATTATTATTATTATTATTATTATTATTATTATTATTATTATTATTATTATTATTATTATTATTATTATTATTATTATTATTATTATTATTATTATTATTATTATTATTATTATTATTATTATTATTATTATTATTATTATTATTATTATTATTATTATTATTATTATTATTATTATTATTATTATTATTATTATTATTATTATTATTATTATTGTCATTGTCATTGTCATTGTCGTTGTCATTATCGTTATCGTTATCGTTATGGTTATGGTTATGATTATGATTATGATTATCATCATCATTATCATTATCATTATCATTATCATTATTATTATTATTATTATTATTATTATTATTATTATTATTATTATTATTATTATTATTATTATTATTATTATTATTATTATTATTATTATTATTATTATTATTATTATTATTATTATTATTATTATTATTATTATTATTATTATTATTATTATTATTATTATTATTATTATTATTGTCATTGTCATTGTCATTGTCGTTGTCATTATCGTTATCGTTATCGTTATGGTTATGGTTATGGTTATGATTATGATTATGATTATCATCATTATCATTATCATTATCATTATTATCATTATTATTATTATTATTATTATTATTATTATTATTATTATTATTATTATTATTATTATTATTATTATTATTATTATTATTATTATTATTATTATTATTATTATTATTATTATTATTATTATTATTATTATTATTATTATTATTATTATTATTATTATTATTATTATTATTATTATTATTATTATTATTATTGTCATTGTCGTTGTCGTTGTCATTATCGTTATCGTTATCGTTATGGTTATGGTTATGGTTATGGTTATGATTATGATTATGATTATCATCATTATCATTATCATTATCATTATCATTATCATTATCATTATCATTATCATTATTATTATTATTATTATTATTATTATTATTATTATTATTATTATTATTATTATTATTATTATTATTATTATTATTATGATTATTATGATTATTATTATTATTATTATTATTATTATTATTATTATTATTATTATTATTATTATTATTATTATTATTATTATTATTATTATTATTATTATTATGATTATTATTATTATGATTATTATGATTATTATTATTATTATTATTATTATGATTATTATTATTATGATTATTATTATTATTATTATTATTATTATTATTATTATTATTATTATTATTATTATTATTATTATTATTATTATTATTATTATTATTATTATTATTATTATTATTATTATTATTATTATTATTATTATTATTATTATTATTATTATTATTATTATTATTATTATTATTATTATTATTATTATTATTATTATTATTATTATTATTATTATTATTATTATTATTATTATTATTATTATTATTATTATTATTATTATTATTATTATTATTATTATTATTATTATTATTATTATTATTATTATTATTATTATTATTATTATTATTATTATTATTATTATTATTATTATTATTATTATTATTATTATTATTATTATTATTATTATTATTATTATTATTATTATTATTATTATTATTATTATTATTATTATTATTATTATTATTATTATTATTATTATTATTATTATTATTATTATTATTATTATTATTATTATTATTATTATTATTATTATTATTATTATTATTATTATTATTATTATTATTATTATTATTATTATTATTATTATTATTATTATTATTATTATTATGTGTGTGTATGTGTGCGCGCGCGTGTGTGTCAGTCTGCGGACAGCATAACTCAAAAACGAAAACTCGGTTAAAAACCAAAGTTGGTATTTAAGTTTAATGTCTTTTAAGGATGTGACACGAAGATGTTGAAGAAATTTGCTCCACCCTAAATTACCCTTTACATGGAAAAGTTTTCGAAAATTTTGATTTTCTTGAAAATGGCTCTAAAGATTTTGATTAAAATGGCACATATGTTTAAGATATTTTTATGACAAATGAAGTGTATATTTTGAATTTTATGGCTATAGCCTATGTAGTTCTGTTTAGTCTGGATGACATTTGAATAACTCGTAAACCGTAAGAGACAGACAAACTCGTACTATACAAAAATGTAGATCTTGCTAAAACACACAATTTATGTCCAAATAAATTTTTGTAAAATGAACCATTTCGGAGATATTCCTCGTTATTTGTGCAAGTTTTGGAGAACCTATACTTCTGTCAAGTGGAACATCGTTATTCATTTTTTATGTTAGCCGTGCAAAGAGAACGGAACCTCAAAGCTTTAAAGGATTTGACTATCGCTCAAAGACTACTGCATTCTCATATGCCCCTTGCACCTACAAGAAGATAAGCAATAAGATAATTTCTACAAATGTTTATCTCAACTAACAAGAAGTAGATACTGGAATAAGAGTTTGTAAGTATGGAGTAGAGAAAGTCATGGGAGTGCAACACATCAGGTTTTTTCTACTTAAATAAATGTTAAAGAATAAAACAGTGTTATAGCTTTTAATTCATACTTGTGTATGGAAATGCTTTATAATCGCTCTTTAGCCCATTGATGGGTGACTCGTCTGTATTTGTGAAAAGAGAACGTTTCTTACATGTACCAAACAATTTATTGCATTTTTGAATAATTCTGCTGGCCTTACTAGCATTTAAAACCTGTTCGTGTACAAAGCTTGCCTAAATATTCTGATCAAACCAAAGCCCTTCTCATATCAGTGACATATCTACCTTTGTGTGTAAAAAGTGTTGTTAAATTAGCAGTCTTGACGGAGAAAATGGACCTTTAAGGGGACAGGGTAGTGATTTGGGCTCAAAAAGTCAATTTTTTGTTTTTTATCTTTAAAAAAAGTAGAAACCTTCCTCTTCAAAATGATATATATATATATTGTAAGGGTACCGGCACATTTAAGGCTTTAAATTACCCCATTTAAATATGGCGGAGTGCTGGGCCATGCTGGGTTTTGAGGGCTTCAGAGATGACACACTTTTCTTTAAATGTAGTTTTCTTTAACTTGACATTTTTCAAACTCAGGTACATGTTTTTTCAAAACTACTGTACCTGTTTGAATGAAACTTTTACAGTAGTTCCAGAAGCATGCACTCTACAAACGTAACCCATTGTTATTGGAAAAATCCAAAACAGAAAATTTAAAAAAAAAAAATATTTGTGCAAAAAGAATGTACTTTCTTTTTACAAAAGTTAAATATTTTTTCTTTTAAATATAGCCAGAGATATGTAAGTAAATTTAGGTTAACAGTTATGAATACACATTTCCTAGTGCACTACAAAAGTTTCAACACATATGCTTGAATGTTGTAGAAGGAATTTGTACCGTTAGTACTATATATATTATATTTTTTTTCAAAAACATGTTACCAGTTTTTGCCTTATTACATGCCCATTCTAAATAATTGGTTTGATGTTCCCTATATCAATGTAATCACAATGAATCACTAAATATTCATCCCAAATTAAATTTTGATCTGAGCAGCAGGAGCTTAGATATCCTCAACTAAAGTTATGTTTTGAAATACTGAAATCGTGTATGAATCACTACCTTGTCCCCTTAAATAGAAACGTGGTCAGAGGTTAGGCCCACTGAATCTATATGCACATTTTAGTTGAATGAATAGAGTCAAAACGGAACAGAAATTCGTAATTCCAATCCTTTACGTGTTTCCGCGAAAGCTTCATTTCGGTTTATTTCGAAAGATGGAGCTATTGCAACGCGCATCATAACGCCCTGAGGGGAAACAAGACGCTCTTCATTTCTTATATCATGAAAGTAATTATTATTAAAGCTCCCTGATCCATCTAGATAATGCGTTTTTTATTATTGATGTTACGTGATGGTTTTCTTGCAAATGCAGAACTCTTTTGTTGATGGGTCTCGCTGTATATACTTTTTCTTTAATTTGTATCGTTTTAACTGGGATACTGTTATTACTTGCACAGGTGTTCTTGAGCACTGCCTATGTTCTGAGATGAAGTAAATGGAAGTTATTTTCTCAACTGCTTAAGTATATAATCCAGTGCAATGTATAACTATTTTGTTTATTTATTGAGAATATAAAATATATATTTATACGTTGGACCAGGGTAGTTCGGTAGTTTTGTATGGGACTCCAGGAATAGACGTTCCAGGTTCGATCCCCAGCTCTGCAATCACTACTTGCAGGGGTATTACCCAGAAAAGATATCAAAAGTTTCAAAACTGTGTTTTTTTTTTAATTTTCCTGATTCTACGGTTTCCCCCGCCTTTGGTTTTACCAATTTCTCCATCATAACTTTTCCCTTCATCATTTCACTCTGTCCGGTCCATAGGTTCCTCTGCTCCCCGATAGGCCTCTAGCTCTAGGCACTGACTTGTTAAGTCCTAGGGAATGTGTAACCAGGTAAAGAAGAAGAAGAAGAAGAAGAAGAAGAAGAAGAAGAAGAAGAAGAGGTGTTTTTTTATTTAATGTTGTTCTTTTAAATCTGACGATTAAAATGGTATATAAGACTTATTTAGTTTCGTTTTATTTAATACCTTATTTTTATGGTAGAGGAGCACATTAAGGCATCAGTAATATGCTTTTCCCACTTTATGAACTGTTTCACGAAAAATGCGATTTTTCGCACCTAAGTACCTTTTCCTCAGCTCCCATAATAAATAGAAGAATGAAACTTTTACTATATATTCCCCACATATATTTGACTATTCTAACATGGATATTTCCTAATAATGCTATTTTTGACAAAAATAAAAAACAATATTGACTAAAATTGTTTCTTATGTAGGACAAGCTTTTAAACAAACTTTTAAAATGCTCATATTCAAAGTTTATAAATACGTTCAAGGACATGTAAAAACTTCAGCTTCTTGCACTTAGTAGTTACTGAGAAAAAGGAAAATGCTTATAGTAGGCGTTTTTACTATTGTCGAGAAGGCCAGGGTCGACCCTGAAGTCGAATCTATCTAACCCTTCACCTCATATGATAGGTCTCCAAGGCCCAAGGTGGTTCGAAGTCCACAGTGAAAGCTGTAGGTCCTCTCTTTCCAGCGCCATCTTCATCATTAGTCTACCACAGAAGGTAACAGACACCACTCGCAGGATTCTCAGCCATCGCTTGATGGAATGGTTTCCCCGAAAGTCATAACCATAATTGAGCAGTTGGAACAAACAAGTAGCACTGCTAAATGTGAGTGAATACTAAAAGTAATATATATTGCTAACGGAACCTTTGTAATGATGGTTCACACAGAACAAAGGAACCAACGTGCTTTATAGGAACTTCGCGACTACGTAAATTTAATTATCCGTTTGCACATAACCGTATTTAATACCAAATGATGAAACATCATAATGTTATTTAAGGATACCCATCTGTGAAATTTTGAAAATCTACAGTTTTCAGTGGATTGATTTGAAATTTTACACAAAAAGCACTGTATAGTGAGGAGTGACTGTGCTAAATTTCATACATTTAGGCAGATTAGTTGCTAACTTATTAATATTTTATTATATTTTTTTAAATATTTGTATAAATGGTTCCCCATGATGCAATTTTGATTTGAAAAACTTTATAATTTTCAGTTATGTCCTGTAAAAGAATGTTAGCAAATTGCTGAGATAATTTCTTAACCTTCTTATCAGTTTGGATAAAAATAAATTTTAAAGTTTAAATTCATTATTTTTTTCATTTAAATTTTGAAATGTAAACTTTAATATTTAATTACTCAGCAGTTATTCACTTTATGAGAAAATTATCTCATAATTTATTTTTAATGTTATTTCCAAGCAGATACACTAAACTGCATGCATAATTACTGCAAATTGCATCGTGTGGAGCATTTTAAAGACCAAACAGTGCTAAAAATAAAAACGTGGGAAAACTAAGTTTGAAGTCATAGCAAGAATAATGGAACTCTATGGATTTAAATGGACACAACCACTTACAGGCAATCAGTTAAACGGCCATGTGACATAGATAAAAAGGTGGTAAGACTATAAAAAGAATATCAAAATAAAGAAGACGATTTATACTATTTGATAAAACAAAAATCCATTTTTGACAATTTTGGAAATTTTTAGCCTTTTTTCACAGATGGTTATCCTTAAGGTTTTATAATTACTGTAGTATTTAATAAGTCCGAGTTTTACTTTAACAACGAGAATTTTTCGATCCAATATTGAATAATATGGGGTGTAATGCATGTAAAAGAAATTGGCAGGATTCTGGTGAAAAATAGTTTACGTTTATTAATTCAGCATCGAGGTATATGAATAATCTCATGTACGTTGAATGGTCATTTTGTTTTTGAGTGCTGTATTGTTTGCGCTGCTCCACTAATGGTAGGAATAGGATTCCCGCTAGTTACAGTCTATGAGGTTTACTGCCTTTGTCTAACACAGAGGGCTGTCCCATTTTTGCACAGAGTAGTGAAATTAGGTGGGTAGCAACCACTTCTTTGTTGCGATTGGTGGATATTCTGAACCCTTAGAAGCTAGCAACACCCACTTCCACTGTATGTTGAAGTGGCGTACGAGCTGCGTGGGCATGTGCAACGCAGTGAACCCTTTACAGGGAAAAAGATGAAACTACGGACAGATTATTAATAAATGTAAAGCACTTGGAATTGGAAGATGAAATCGGAGATTAGTTTGAAATTTCTGACTGTGAATTGGGGAATTAACAATCAGACGGGCACTCCCCCACTGATGTGTGTATGGCTGGTGAATCTGCTTTGTCTGGTTATCATAAAGTGAAATGTGGAATATTCCTTTCTCTGTCAAAGAGGGACATGACAAGTTAAAAGTCAGCCTGTAAGTTCCAGCGTCTCTGATACAAATACTTTTCATGTGTACCCCTGATACATCTGCAACTTCTCCGTCTTGACTGTGCTGCTGGTTATTCTAAGCTAGTGACAGGTAGGAGTCTTGCCCTGTGACTCGTGGGCAAATGCTCTCTATCCGGCATTATCTGGGCGGTAAGCACGCGATAGTAAAAAGGTTTTAAGGGAGGTTATAAGCTCTGTGCTTGCAATGTTAATTTTAAGGATACTCATCTGTGAAAAAAGGCTAAAAATTTCCAAAATTGCCAAAAAAGGATTTTTGTTTTATCAAATAGTATAAATCGTCTGCTTTATTTTGATATGCTTTTTACAGCCTTACGGCCTTTTTATCTATGTCATATGGCCGTCTAACTGATTGCCTGTAAGCGTTCGTGTCCATTTAAATCCACACAGTCCATTATTCTTGCTATGACTTCAAACTTAGTTTTTCCACGTTTTTATTTTATCACTGTTTGCTCTTTAAAATGCTCCACACGATGCAATTTTCAGTACTTATGCATGAAATTTGGTGTATCTGCTTAGAAATAACATTAAAAAGAAATGATGAGATAATTTTCTCATAAAGTGAATAACTGCTGAGTAATTAAATATTAAAGTTTACATTTCAAAATTTAAACGAAAAAATAATGAATTTCAACTTTAAAATTTATTTTTATCCAAACTAACAACAAGATTAAGACATTATCTCATCAATTTGCTAACATTCTATTACAGGACATAACTGAAAATTATCAAGTTTTTCAAATCAAAATTGCATCATGGGGTACCATTTATACAAATATTTAAAAAATATAATAAATATTAATATGTTTACAACTAATCTGCATAAATGTATAAAATTTAGCACAGTTACTCCTACCTATACAGTGATTGTTGTGTTAAAATTTCAAATCAATCCAATGAAAACTGTAGATTTTCAAAATTTCACAGATGGGTATCCTTAAGAAGTTTTAACTCAACTTTTCAGAGAAACTATTTGCCCTAGAAGTATGAAGTTTGGTACATATATAAATCAATGCTTTTAATTATACTGACCTTTTTATATTACATATATATGTTGTTCATTTTTTTAAAAATTATAAGGAATATATTACATTTTTCACCCATTTTTACTTTCTCTACTACGTTTAGTAAAGTAGAGGAAGTATTGTATTTCACCCAAAAATTCAATGTCGAGATTTCACCGGAAATATATGTTTTGAGGTCCCCTAAATCCAAAAAAAGCATTTTTAGAAAAAGGTCCGTGTATGTGTCTGTCCGTCTGTGTGTCTGTCAGTCTGTGGACAGCTTAACTAAAGAACGAGAAGTCGGTTAAAATCAAAGTTGGTATTTAAGGTCTTTCAAAGATGCGACATGAAGATTTTGAAGAAAATTGCTTCACCCTAAACTACCCTTTACATGGAAAATTTATCGAAAATTTTGATTTTCTTGAAAATGGCTCTAACGATTTTCATTAAAATGCCATATGTTTGAGATATGTTTATGACAAATAAAATGTTTATCTTAAATTTCCTGGCTATAGCCCATGTAGTCGTACTTACTTTGGATGACTTTTGTATCGCTGGATAGACCAACTAAAATGAAACATTCAATTCAATTGGCCCCTCAGGCACCTAACGAGTCTGAGTGCACCCCGGATCAGACCTTCCAGAGGGGAAAAATCCCATGTAGGTACTGGAGATCGAACCCGGGGCCCCCGAGCCATAGGCAGGCGAGTCACACTATTACCTCTATTAATTTTTCTTTTACGAAACACAATGACATTTCTTTCGCAACTCTCTTCTGCAAAGAATTCACGCAGTTTTCTATATGGTTGAAACAGAAGTGCAACTTCTTACATTCACATGGTTTTCATTACTTGTTCTTCCTGTAGTATTTGGGGTTGTTCAGGAGTGCTTTGGTATAGTCTTTTCTCGGTTTTTTATCTGTTTTGTTTATTTTTGTACTTTATAGTATCCTGTGACATTGGTTTGTTCAACAATATACGAGAGATGACCGGGTGACCTTGGGTACGGCGAGCGACTGTGTGTACGTGACAATAAACGATGCTGCCTGCACAACATAAAGGAGGTCCGGGGCTACAGGACGAGTGACTGTGTGCGAGATTGAACAGCGTGATAACACCGTAGTATTCAGCAATCTCTAGAATCTTCTTTGCTGAGTCATGTATACCTGCGTGTGGTATACGCAGGCCCCGGTATAAATAGTACAGACAGTGAGCAGTGTTGGAGTGTGTGTTTTTAGAGTGAGAGTTTAGCTTTTGGCATTAGAGTAGTTATTTAAGTCGTCGTGTACAGTTGGTTTTAGTTACGAGAGTGCGTCGGCCAGCCTGTCAACGAGTGTGTATGTGTCGTCGAGTGATTGTACCGTAATAGTAGAGATATAAGAGACAGTGAATCTGGAGAAAGACATTGAAAGACAGAAAGATTATTGGAAGAACAACTGTGAATTGTAATAGCAGAGAGGACTTTAAATTGTGTTAGCAACGAGAAGGAATTGTGCATTTGTAGTCAGATTTAGAAGAAATAAACGTTTAGAAAAGTGAAAGGACTTAGCGCTTTTCGTTGTTTTGTTACATAATTAACCCTTGGTTTAAGCATATTAAGTAAGCTCTTTTTAATGTCTCCAAAGGAACATAGAGCTTTTTAACAAGGGCAACCTAAGTGTTAGTTGTGGGGACAAAATCATCAAATCACGGGCAACGCCGGGCGTTTCAAGTAGTGTATATGATTTATTTTCTGCTCTTTAAATGTCACATATTATTCAGAAAGAGTGTTATTATCGAATGCTCCGCTGCATATAGTTTCATATACATTTTTGTTTGATTAAGGTGCAGCCATTATAAACTAGCAGCATTACCCCAGCAGCCACTTAGTGGTATGAGGTGGGCGAGTTCACTTGGTAATGTACGAGATTCTAGTGCTTTTCCTCTACAAGTAACATTAGTAATAACGTTCCCACCCTAGTCCGATGTGAACACGCAGTAGAATATATGGGGCAATGAAATGAGCTGGTAATCAGCACTAAAAGGAAAACGACCCCTGTACAACAGCTCAGTACCCAGTAACCAAATCTAAGTTCACTTATTTGGCTGTAGTATGGATTCTAACCTCAATTTTAATGAGTTCTACCAGTATCAGGAGTGTAAGAAAAGCACAATTGTTGGAGTTATTTCTATAGTACCTAGCAAAGCTCCCATAATGGAGTTTCTGTGTTCGATTCTTAGAGCCGGTCACTCTACATGGGGTTTTCGAAATGCTGGTGTGATTTCTCTTCAACCATGAGTTTATGGTCCCTCACTTCGTATTATTTTGCTTCCTTCTTCTTCTTCTTCTTCTTCTTCTTCTTCTTCTTCTTCTTCTTCTTCTTCTTCTTCTTCTTCTTCTTCTTCTTCTTCTTCTTCTTCTTCTTCTTCTTCTTCTTCTTCTTCTTCTTATTATTATTATTATTATTATTATTATTATTATTATTATTATTATTATTATTATTATTATTATTATTATTATTTTTCTTCTTCTTTTTCTTAATAATAATAATAATAATAATAATAATAATAATAATAATAATAATAATAATAATAATAATAATAATAATAATAATAATAATAATAATAATAATAATAATAATAATAATAATAATAATAATAATAATAATAATAATAATAATAATAATAATAATAATAATAATAATAATAATAATAATAATAATAATAATAGTAATAATAATAATAATAATAATAATAATAATAATAATAATAATAATAATAATAATAATAATAATAATAATAATAATAATAATAATAATATTTTCTTGTTTAACGACAGTCAACTGCCAGGATCATATAGCATCTCCGGTGTGCCGGAAGTTTGTCCCACAGGAGTTCTTCTACATAACAGTAAACCTACTGACATGGAGCTGTCGTTTTTAAACATACTTAAAAACTATCGATCTGAGCCGGATTTGAACTTGCGACCTTGGGAGTAGTAGGTCAGCGCCTAACCAACTGAGCCATCCAGAGCAACATTCCTCTTTCATGTTATAGGAAGTTTTGGTGATGATGCCGCAGATAATTGCTCGTTGGAAGGTGCTTCTCGGCCCTGCCAGATGGAAACCCTCTCTATTCCGCCTCAGGTGGGTCGATTTCTCCTCGGTTCCGCCAGAGGTAAGCCTTCTCTGAGCAATCCACCAGTGTGATCGAATAATCAAGCGTGGAGTCGTTAGGGGCCTCTAGGTGTATCTGCCAGCCGAACACTTTGCAACCTTAAGCCTATTGTCCTTTCTTCAACTTATCTTTGTGCTATAAACACAGATCTGGTTATTCCTTCAAATTTCGACAAAGGGCATACAATGGGAAATTTAATTTTAAATATTTTCTTTGGTTGCATACTCATTTTAGCTTGTTTTAAAACATGTCGAAACAGCAGTGAAATAGATAGTGAGGAGATTTTTCAAATAGGTGTTAATATTTTTTGTCAATAAAAACTATACTAATATATGCACATATAATGCTTATTGCATGTGACGTTAATGTCAGTTTACAATATAAGTTTCATATTAAAATGTTGATATTAATTTTTATTGTAATGAATTATTGACCTACATTTTTAAAATGCAACATGACTCTGAAAAAGGTGGTGAAAACATACTGGCACATTGCGATACAGCTTTTCTTAGTTGTTCATCAAAATATTATTACATTTCTCACTCTTGAACTTGGCCACAGTTTCCTTATTTAATTACTAAACGAAATAGTCAAGTTTTAGATTTGTTGTTCAAGCGTATTAGACAAACATATACAATTGCGCCACAACTGTATTTTTCTGCAGCAGTAACCTCGAGAGAAATGAAATGAGAGGAAAGGAAGGACAGAAAAGTTGTTGGTGTGTAAGAATCCATCACAGAATCCACCTAAAGTTCCTCATTCACCTTCCCAATGCAAGTCTCTCGATGAGAGAGTAGGGAGAAGATAGACCAGAACATAGGAGTGAAAAACATCTGAGGAATAAACTAAGAGACAAACAAGGGTGAAGAACTTGAGGAAGAAGGGGGGGAAAGTTGTTGATGGGTACGGACAAGGACGGCGGATAAGTCTTTGATTCTGCAAGCGGTCGCTAAACTACAGACCTGGGGGATGATAATAGAGGGAGGGAAGGAAGGGTTCCAGTAGAGTATGATGGACGACGGAGAGGGTGAAACATGTGCGAACTTTAGCGATAAAAAAAGCAACTTTGAGAGTTTATCAAAGACCGCTTCAAGGCATCGCGACTTCGACCGCTTCCCAAGAGGAACTCCATGTGAAAACTTCATATTGAATTATATACAGGAGCCAGTTTTCGGAACCTTGGATTGAGTTGTAGCCGAATAAGACAGGTGCTTGAACATTAAAGTGGTAATAATGTTAAAGTTCTTGAGAACCTGACCCACCAATAACACAGTGAAGAACCCCGTAACCTGGGATTTTAGGAGTACTTGTGCATTGCACTACTAACATTTACCTGCCATAGCGATCAGTCATCAGAAAATAACAAAAAAAGGGTAATTTACTTGTTACATATTTAACTGTTTTCTCTCAACAAAATTCAGAATAGAACATAAAAAAACAATTTGAAAGAATCAAATATATTGCATGATGTATTGTGACAAATGACAAAAGTTACTTTTCTATTACTTTATTATGTTCTAAAATTTTACCACAAATACAGTTTTCTTCTCGTCGTTAACGCAGTCTATAGTCCTTCGATTTATCACAACTCACAATAATTTATCTACTTGTCATAACCGTGCTCAGTCCTTCCGGTGTCTTTCTTCAATTCCTAATACCCCAGTTACGACGTTACAATCACTCGTGACACTCGTTGCATCTTCTTGCGACGTACGAGCACGACTACACACACACGCACAGCTGTCTCACACTCGCTGACACACTGACCCACTCATGTCTGTAACTCACTGCGCTGCTCTTCTCTGGTCTCCTTATTTACTGGAGGTGACATAACACACACACGCACCGAAAATGATGCAGCTAGAAGTATCGCGAACGTTCTCGAAATCCCTTTTGTTTCTGCAGCTTGGATTGTTGCCAGTCATGTACACAGTAGTCGCGCGAGGCAGCTTCACCTTGAATGTCTGCCCGCTCAACGGCATGGCATGTACTGTGAAGTAGCTTGGCTCCGTTTGTCCTTTGTTGTGAGCCGAGCTCGACGTCACAGTATATTTATGGGTGTTCAAACTACTAGGTCATCAGCGCCATGCGCAAACGATATTAGAGAGACTGTGTCTAAGTTAAGAATTAATATAGCGTACTATGGCAAATTCCGGGGTGCACTCAGCCTCGTTAGCTCCCTGAGGGGGCTTGATTGAAAAGTAGTGGACCCTGGTCGAGAAGACCGCATAACCGGCCGGGAGGCTGGGCGCTGACCACGTTCCACCTCTAGTACTGCACCCCACTCGTGATACCTGTAGTGGGTAGAGGTGGACGACGCAGCGGTCCTGGCGTAGGCCTAGGCCCGGATGGACTGTTGTGTCAAGGGGTTAGTTTTACGTTTTAGTATACTATATGAAAAGACCGTATAACTAATAAGAGTTAGCTAACTTATTTCTTACGAGAAATGTTTTCTTAGCCTCATTTCGGAGCTATGGTTTACCAGTCACTTGGAACTCGCTCGCAGCTATCTAACCAACACTCATTTGTTCTCCGCCCACTGTTTACAGTCCTCTTTTGCTAGGAAGAATATTGATGCTATGTTCCAGAATGCAGAGGATGAACTTTCCCGAAGGGTAGCAAGTCCAACCCTCTTGCAATGCTTGGCCGACTGGACCATACCTGTTTTATTTCTGGAATATCCTGCACTAGAACGGTTCATTGATAGCTTGCCGACTGTATCACGCTGGTATGGCCATAATATTTTGATATTTTTATTCAATCAACTGCTTTAAATATTGGTAAACAAGTATATTTTTGCTTTTCTCTGACATTGTCTTATTTTCTAATAATCGTTGTTTGATTTTTGGCAATGATAGTGAAACACAAAACAGCAAATTAGGAGTGCTGAATCGAAAGTGAGGAACAGAAATTGAGGTTATTATTTTCGAATCTAGAGAAACATAAAATTTCACTGGTTAAACTGAAACAATGGTGACTATATCTTTTTTCGGAATTGCTAGAAAGCGTTTTTCACACAGTATCACCAATCAGTACAGTAAAAACTTAGCTTTCACTATCTGGGAAGCGTAATTTACAACTATTTTTGAAAAGTATATGTTAAATCAAGATGCGTTAGAAGCTTCAATGCAAAGTTTTAACTTGGAAAGAACTTGAGATAATGTGAAAAGACAGAAGAAAATACAGGAAACTGCTACACGAACCTTAGGTTACTGGTTGTAATTGTCATTGGTTTCAATTTTCTGAACATGATTATAAATTATATTATATTTACAATATTACATATCTTTAAAAATAAAATGCAATCCGTTATCTGAAATAAATAGAGGAAAATGGATGCAGTTTAAACATATTAAGCTAAACAGCTATCTAAATCTCTACAGCGGTGATGTACAACATTCGCGAGAGAGGAGGTTGGGTCCACCTCCTTCCACTATACATGGACATTGCCCCTCTTTAACCACCAACCGTGCATTGTGTTGCAGTGGCGGTTGGTTGCAAGTACGCTGCGTTTGATTTACGAAAGCACTTTCAAATATTTTGCGATAAACATCTGTTCATTTGTGACTTCTTTGGTACTGTTTACGTTTAAGAAGTTAATCAACTTTGGCGACAAAGTTGAAGTACATAGCCTTAGAAGATACACCAAGTGATCGTCGCTTAACATTTTGCGATGCAGGATTTTACCATAGTTGAATTTGGAGAAACTGTTTATAATTATACGTAGAGCTGTACTATTATACACACTGTTCTGGTAAATGCTTATTTCTCTATCTGGTTCATTTTACATAATCCATGTAAGCATTTTCAGAAAGTGTTTAATTGCTAATTTTCTTGTAAGTGCACAGGGAATATGGGAATACAGTAGGCTTTAAGCGATAGTCAATGGTTTTAAGAGCTGGTTGCTATTTGATGCCTTTGAAATTCCATTCTCTTTCTAAGGCCAAGAGATAAAACAATGAATAACATATTCCTGCTTGAAAAAAATATAAGTATTGACTAATTCAAACAAATAAAAAGAAATATATCGGAAATGGTTCACTCAAAAGGAAAACGAAGCTGTGACATAAATTGTGTGTTTAACGAGATCCACATTTTTTATTTAGTAAGCTTTTGTACGTTTCTTACTGTTTACCATTTATGCAAATGTCATGCAGAATGAAGAAGTCTTCTGCCGACATTCCCAGAAAATTCAAGGTATGACTTAGAAACTGCCATGGAATCGCCTGCTTGTGTCAGTCACTGTATACTGACTGTCTGTTCCTCCAATTGAAGGAGTGGAGTGAGGGTAGCCACTCATTACGTCAGATTCTCCAAAGAGACCAATTTGGACATCCCTACTCTACACATCAATTCTTTTTTTGACCTTTGGCCAAGAGAAAGATTCTAGAACACCATCGTAATACCTAGAAGATGAATATAAGGAATTATAAGAATGCATTCTGTAGTGCATGGAATAATATTGGGGTCCAACTGACCTAGTTGTCGACGGGCCCTTAAACACCACTCACTCACTCACTGGAATAATGTCTAGGAAGCAGTAACAAAACATAGGCAAAAGAACTTGAGCTTTTCAGGAAGATTGTTTCAGGAATGTCAAAAAATACATCTCTGGCGACAATGCCTGTTATCCTTGCCAATGAATCTAATACGTCCCATAGCGCAATGGTTGCCCGCCTACCTTTGGCGCCGGGGAACAGGGCGGGGAGGTGTGCACTCAGCCTCGTAATGCGTATCTAAAACATCAAGTAGTTGCCTTACGGTAGGGGGATTCGGCGTACTGATACCTGCCACCCCCATAATGCACTCCTTGACTTCGGCTGGAGGACGCAGCGGTCGGAGAGACGCCTTAGAGATTATATTAATATGGAAGAGAGCTTCCTCTTTCACTTCGCTTGGCAACGTGTTACTATATATTATCCTATGTCTTAACTTTGCTTTAAATATAAAGTTTTGACATTTTTATGCATGAGAATCTGTTTTGTGTTATAGTACGCATTTTGTGTATAATTTTTCGTTAATTTAATTACCACAATAAGTGTAAATACACATTGTTCACTCAGCAACAATGCTTTTTTCGACTCTGCGAATGTGCTGCCAGTTTTCATTCCTCATGGTTTGCAGTAGACTCACGGTTGTAGCGTTTTAAAATACTGAATTGCTACTTTTAGATAAATTCTTGGAGTAAATCAGAGGTTGTTAAGGAATTTTGTTTCCTGTAGCAGAATAAATCGACATTTAAAATAAAAGCATAAGATTTAGACAAAACTCCCACAAGGGTTCAACAACGTGGGGAAAATAATCAACCGGGTAGTTTTTTAAGCTTCTGTGTACAATACAGAAACACAAAGTATTGGTGGACTTTCAATGTTAAAGTTCTAGATTTGTTTCAATGAGCCACAAACTTTCAATAAAGTCTACTGTAACAGCAATTCCGTTCGAAAATATTTTGTTGTTCTGGCTTTAAGTTGTAAAACTATCGTTGGCTGCCGTAGGCTGACTTAAGTAGGTGTAGCCTACGGTAGCTTTCCTAGTAGAATTGGTCAGTATAGAAGTTACACGTATTACCTGTACGTAAGACGTGTTACATACCTATCAGGCGTGAGCTCATACTCGCCGCTTCACCATTGTCTTCAAAAACATTTGGAAACCCCTCTAAGTACACTACAGTTTGGATCGAAGACTCTGACAGTGAGCCAGAGTACCTAATAGAAGTTCTCCAAAACCCACACAAATAACAAGGAATATCTCCAAAATGATTAATTTTACAAACAAAATTTATTTGGACATAAATTGTATTTTAGCAAGATCTACATTTTTTGTGCAGTAAGATTTGGTCTATCTCTTACGGTTTAGCAGTTATGCAAAAGTCATCCAGAGTAAATAGAACTACATAGGCTATAGCCAAAAAATTCAAGATATACATTTCATTTTTCAAAAAAAGTGTCAAGTGTATGGCATTTTAATCAAAATCGTTGGAGCCATTTTCAAGAAAATCAAAACTTTCGAAGCATTTTCCATGTAAGGGATAGTTTAGGGTGCAGGAATTTTCTTCTAAATCATAGTGTCACATCCTTGAAAGACATTAAACTTAAATACCAACTTTGGTTTTAAGCGATTTTTCGTTTTTGAGTTATGCTGTTCTCTCTCTCTCACACACAGGCACAGACACACACACACACACGGACCTCTTTCTAAGAATGTCTTTTTTGGATTCAGGGGGCCTCAAAACATATATTTCCGGTGAAATCTCGACATCGATTTTTTGTGTGGAATACAATACTTCCTCTACTTTATTATAGTAGTCGAGAAGCTAAAAAGGTGTTCTGGTAGTGATTATATATGTTTATCTGGCATCATCGTTTATGCAATATTGCAATAAATGCTCGATACACTGGATGTCCCCTTTGAAAGAAATATCACAACAGAATATCGGTTGACTTTATCGAGTAAATGTTATTGTGTCCTTTGATATGAACAAAGCTCCTCAAGGAAATGGAAGGACTATCCTGGACAAAGGCAGTCTTCCCTCCGCTTTCTTTCTCAAAGATATGGTCCACGTTGATGATACATTTATGGCACACATAAAGCTCCATGAAGAGTGAACCAAGCGTGAAACTAAAATGCCATAACATCATGTCAGAGACGGAGGGCATTGTGTAAGGGTTTCACCACACTACACTACCACCAATCATTCTTCATCCCCTCCATGAAGCGGAATGTAATTTTTATCCCTTTTATGTGAAAATAACATTATTCTTCCTCATACTTACGTCGAATTGGTCATTATATTGGGTATTTTATTAGTTTTTACTAAAAATCCAAAACGTTGTCCACAGGAACAGGTTCTTTTACGTCGAAATCAGTGATTTATGAAGGTAAGCAATTATGAGGGTGCTTGTATACAATTGATACTTTTGCAGTAATTTAACAGCTTTTATGCTCGACCACACCCAAATTTATTAATTATAAGTCTCATAGCGATCCTTTAATTAACCTTCTTTAGTTCAAACTTTCATTAAAGGACTGGTCTTCTTCTA
This sequence comes from Tenodera sinensis, assembly GCA_030765045.1. NCBI lineage: Eukaryota > Metazoa > Arthropoda > Insecta > Mantodea > Mantidae > Tenodera > Tenodera sinensis. The sequence continues at coordinate 23,607,953 of CM060964.1, forward strand.
GTTGGACAATTCAATTTTCATTAAAGCAATGGCACTCACTCACTCACTCACTCACTCACTCGCTCACTCACTCACTCACTCACTCACCCACTCACCCACCCAACCACTCACTCGGTCACTCACTCACTCACTCGCTCACTCACTCACTCACCCACTCACCCACCCAACCACTCACTCACTCACTCACTCACTCACTCACTCACTCACTCACTCACTCTCTCACTCACCCGCTCGCTCACTCACTCACTCACTTACTCACTCACTTACTCACTCACTCATTCACCCACTCACTCACCCACCCACTCACTCACCCACTCACTCACTCACTCACTCGCTCGCTCACTCACTCACTCACTCACCCACCCACTCACTCACTCACTCACTCGCTCGCTCACTCACTCACTCACTCACTCACTCACTCACTCACCCACTCACCCACCCACCCACTCACTCACTCACTCACACACACTCACTCACACACACACTCACACACTCACTCACTTACTCACACACTCACTCGCTCTCTCACTCACTCACTCACTCACCCACCCACTCACTCACTCATTCACTCACTCACTCACTCACTCACTCACTCACCCACTCACTCATTCACTCACTCACTCACCCACCCATTCACTCACTCACCCAATAACTCACTCACTCACCCATTCACTCACTCACTCACTCATTCACTCACTCACTCACTCACTGATTCACTCACTCACCCACCCATTCATTCACTCACTCACTCACTCATTCACTCACTCACTCACTCACCCACTCACTCATTCACTCACTCATTCATTCACTCGCTCACTCACTCACTCACTCACTCGCTCACTCACTCACTCGCTCACTCACTCACTCGCTCACTCATTCACTCAGTCACTCACTCTACCTCCAAGTACGTACAACAAACATTTCTAATTCTTTCGTAAGAATAGATATTAGAAACTAATAAAATCAATGATAGGTCGCGTTAATGTAATATACATTTTTGAAATTTCAGTTTGACAGATATTTTCTTATAATTACGGTTTTGGAATACATTTACATAATCATCCTTCTGGAAATTTGAAAAGAGCAACATACATGTGTAAATATAGGAATAGACACAATGAAATATGGCACTAAATCCATATGCTCACCAAATAGTAACAAAATTGAGTTATTTTCTCGTCCAATGATTTATCTTCCAAATGTCGATTGCAAAGCATCTACTGGTCTCTTCTGGAGCGAAATGAGATTAACCGAATGTATAAATCATACGCTTACCCTGCTGACCTTTCTCCTTGTGGAGAGCAACCAGACCTACATTATTTATTTTTCGCCACTAGGCTTAGCCCAAATGAAATCTGCAGCCTAAGAATTGAACAGTTTCACCCCGTATCTCCTTGATTACATTGGAAGCTCTTGCTGTTTGCCTGGTGACTTGAAATAGTGATGTAGACGATCCACTATGTATGTCATTTAGTTAACCGAATAACAAAGGAACAACAATTATCTTAAATATGTAACTAAATGACCGCCTCCGTAACGCAGTTGGTAGCGCACTTGCCTCGGGTTCGATCCCCGATACCAGTATGGGGCTTTTATCCCCTCTGGGAGGTCTGGCACGGGGTGCACTCAGCCTCGTTAGGTCCCGGGGTGACCAATTGGTTAGCTACTTGATAGAAAAGCAGCGGTCCCAGGTCGTGAAGGCCGCATAGCTGGTTGGGAGGGATCAGGACGCTGACCACGGACCACCCTCCAATACTGCACCCCACCAATGACGCCTGTAGTGAGCCGAGGTGGAGGACGCAGTGGCTGGGCGGTAAGGCTTAGCACTTTGTGGGCTGTAGTACCGGGGTTAGTTCTTATGTAAGTAAGCAGCCAAGCGTAACATTCTTACAAAAATGTTAAAACTAAGTATTTATTGTAGCTGCGAATAATAAGTACATGTTCAATTTAATACAAGTACCTATCCATTTCTCTTCATTTTAGATGATGGTCCACCAACTCTATAACATATATTGCATTGGTGCCTTTGTAATGCAATAGTTGCTTCGGAGATGCCTGGGTGAGGGATGCAAGGGGAAGTGAAGGGCCTGTAGATGCAAAGTACAGAAAACGAATATAGTATAATGCACTATTTGAGTGCTTCTCTCAATTCCATATCGTTTTACAGGTGTAGCAAGGGGTGAGGCATAACTACTGACCAATGCGTTGCTGACAGTTGCAATACGTGGTTAGAGGCGTGGCACTATAAACCCCGTTTAAATTGCCTGCTTGGACGAGAAATTTATATTTGAAGCAAATTATAGGATTATGTATTTTTCGTCTCGATTTAAAGAGAGAGAAATTGCTATGACTGGTTTTAATTCTGCACATTGTAATCCTTCACCGCTTCCTCTACTGTCTCACATGCATATCTCCCCTCTATTTCTTTCACATAGGGATACAATCCGGCAACAGCGCACCATGGGTGATTACGGATTGGAGATACTCATGTGCCTTCTTATTTCGTACGCCCTTTAATCATCCGAGCGCGATCTTTAAGCTCTATAGCCGCCGATAAACCGATCAAGGTAAACACTTCTGTGATACTGCAAAACTCGAAGGGAAGGATGTGACTTTTAAACACATATGCCCTTTTCCTGTACACGCAACTCTGTAATGACGCTAATACTCTGACAAACTTTTACATTGGCTAGCTAATGACCGTAACATGATTGTATCCACATACATTTTGGTTTATTGCTACCCAGCAAAAGAGGCATTTTGCCTAACGTCTCTTTATAATCACACTCAAATCTTCCCTTACGGTACCACAATTAAAACATTTCAAAATATTGGTTTATAATATTTTCTACTCCATGTTTTGTACTAAACGCCATTACAGTAATATTAAGTGTATTTATAACACTGTGACGCCAGGCGCGGTGCACAACAAAAGAAGGTCGGGCTAAACTACTTCATACCACGTACTAGGTGGGTAAGCAAACAAAGGCGCTCAAGCTCAGGCTGCTTCGCGCGACTGTTTGTATATACGTGACTAACGACAATGAGTGTGGTGCTTAATAGACGATTGCTGGAACCTTTGAGAGGCATCCGGCGGCCGGCATGTTTGTGGAAGTTCGAGAGAGGTACGTGTTACTTCGCCCTCGCTACAGAAGGAGGCGAGGAAACAGCAGAGTTACGGTTACAGATATGTTTGTCAGTGTGCCAGTGAGTGCGAGGCAGATGTGTGTGTGTGTGTGTGTGTGTGTGTGTGTGTGTGTGTGTGTGTGTGTGTGTGTGTGTGTGTGTGTGTGTGGTATTGTGAAAAAAATGTCACGTTGAAGTGAAGATGTTTTAACGATTGTTGGGTGGTTGTATCGTTGGAGTTAGTAGTTTTTGGGACAGAAAAAGTGAAGAAAGTCAGTGAAAGGACTGAGTCAAGGCTAAAGGAATAAAATAGTTGTCACTTCTAATATCACGAAAGACTGTTAACGTCAGTAGAAGTATTTTTGTGTAAAACGTTTAGAAAACAAATGATAGAAAAGTTACTGGATTAATATTGTGATACTGGTGTCAGGAGTGGGATTTGCCAAATTGTCGCTTTGTTTCAATATGATACACAACACTACACGCCCTCAAGACGTATCGACGAAATTGAGGGACTGAGAGGTTTAACAGTATGGAATTACACCGTTGTTGCCCAGTAGATGCTTGCACATTAATTACGGACCTCTTGAGGGACGTTGTCCCCGAGGAATGGCACACTATTAGCTATTATGACTACATGAGACTGGAATGGCCGCTAACACGCCACGTGTCTCATGTAACAGAAAAGCAGCCGTTAGCTACGAGTACATGTCGCTCTGCAATATCACACATCACAACCAGATATTAGGTTACGTTTAGGGCAAGTCGTCAAGTCGCATTTACTTTCTATCTCAATTAAACCTACTCCACAACCATTACATTTAATAATACGAACAACTAATCTTCTTCAATACGACTTAGACAATTTAGTGAGTTGCATCTTTCCACCGTTTCCTCGGACGTTCTATGAACTTTGCCCTTGTGGTTGATAGTTATTTGCTGAAATATTGAGAATTATATTTTCTTTCATTCTATTTAAGTGCTGTTTCCAGTTGGTTCCCTAATCTATTATTGTTTTGTTTAATTGTTCTGCTTTTAATTGCATTTGATCGTTTTGTTACTCGTCTATTCTTATACAGTGTGTCCCAAAATTAGACCGATAAACTTTGGGAGCTGATAGATAACATTATTTTAAACACTTTTTGTTAAGGGAAGTTTTTTCAAAATAAATGTTGGAACGCACGCCCTTTGCGATAAACAAAGAGTGCATCGACGTGCCCTATTCTGCCGTACTCTCGAAAAGACATCAGCCCTTTCTCTGGTTTAAAAGTTAGTCGATTTTATTTTCAATAATAAAGCTGTGATTAACTGTAAACAATGAGAGGTTTATGTTTTGTTTATCTGTTCTGTGTTTGTTTCTTAGATTAATACGGTGTTGCCTTACTAAGATAAGTGCAATACTAATTTGCATTATTGATTTTGTCGTAAATACTTAAACAGTAATCTATGACATTAACTCGTTTAGCACTTAAACGAAGTACCGCAACAGAAGAGCTTTCCATAACAAAAGCTGTTTAAAATAATGTTATCTATCTGCTCCCAAAGTTTGTCGGTCTAATTTTGGGACACCCTGTATATCCAGCTATAGCTCTATGGAACTTCATTTCTACTGTTTATATATTTCTTTTATGTTGTACCATCATTATCCATGTTTCTCTACTGTATGTTAAAATTGGGACAGCCATTCTTTTATATGGTTTTATTGTGGAATCGTTCTTTAAAGATCTTTTTATTGCACCTTATATATATTTAGTTAATTTGCTTTTCAATATCTGTTTCCGTTCTGTATGTTATCCCACATCCGAGGAAATTAAATTTTGAGACTTGTTCAA
>CM060964.1:23617910-23652910 GCA_030765045.1 Tenodera sinensis
CAGTTGTGAGTTGTAATACCACGTAAGATGTAGACCGTGTTAACGCCAGTACAAGGGAACTGTGCATGTGTCCAAATATTTTAGAAGAAAATAAAGTGAGAAAAAAGTAAATTGGCGGGACTGGTGTCAGAAGTGGAATTTGTGGAATTTTCGTTTCTTCACAGTACTTAGTATTAACTATGCTGGTACTTTTTATAAGTCACTATATAATTTTACATGAATCAAGACAACACTTGGAGCGAGGTAAATTTTACATTTACACCAGAATGTTCCCAGTTTTTGCGCCAAAAAGGTAATTGTGTTTATTTCTTGTTACCTTTGGAGGAACCAATGACCCTTAGAGAGTTCATGGCAGTTGCAACAGAATTTTATATCGGGAAACAATACTCTTTGTAGTTTCGTTTAGCAATACAGTCCTAATGCTAATGTTTAACGGCAAGGTTGTGTGTGTGCGTGCGTGTGCGTGTGTGTGTGTGTGTGTGTGTGTGTGTGTGTGTGTGTGTGTGCGTGCGTGTGTGTATTTTCCCTCGTGGAACTGTGGGAAATACAACATGCAGAAGGTGTTACCCAGGAAAAGGCGAGTTAATTACTTCAACCTTACTTCCAAAGGCAAATTAAAGGAAAAGAGAGGCCGTGTAATTGTTTACTGTCGTCCGAAATCTTTCTCTTTCTCTCCTCCTGCTTTCATAGGCCGTTAGATTTAAAACGTTTACAATTAGGTGACGTTAAATAAGCATTTAAAGGTTTACACCTCGTTTATGTAAACATTAATTGCTCTATTTCTTTCATAATCAAAGTTAATCGTGCGAAGAAAGTTAAAAAAGAAATTCTCGTAAATTGTGTATTTGGAAACAACAAAACCAGCCTTGATTCTGCCTATTTTCTTTTGTTGATGTATGGCAGACTATTAGACTGACTGTCACATTATTATTATTATTATTATTATTATTATTATTATTATTATTATTATTATTATTATTATTATTATTATTATTATTATTATTATTATTATTATTATTATTATTATTATTATTATTATTATTATTATTATTATTATTATTATTATTATTATTATTATTATTACTATTATTACATTATGACTATTAGCATGACACATTTGCATTATTTAAATAAACCTATTTCAACTTATTTTAAATGTCTATCTCAGGGACGTTGTTCATATCACGGCACAGTTACGAGCATTCAAAAAACATTAACCAAGAGTTTGCTACATTTTTTGCAATTTAACATTACACATTATAGAAAATAAATAATGCAATAATCCGGTATCCTCAGTTAACATTAGTGAAAACAACCTCACATATTCGTAAATGAGACGTTAGTTTCTTTCCTTGCATTTCATTTGTTATCTGTCTCGTTGGAGCCACTTGCACGCATTCTCTTCTTGGGAGAGAAGTGAGCAGGTGTTACGGTCTGTGATATATTCCATTATCAGCATAGCGTGGTATAGTTATAAATGTAGGTCTTAATTCTATATTAATTAATGAATGGAGGCTTGAGAAAAGTATATCACAAGGTGGTTTCATCTTTTGTTTATAATATACGATTTTACGTCTTCACATAGGAAATACGTCATTTCTTTTATTATACGCCATATTGAATACCATATAAGAACCCAGTTATAATGCTAGGGTTGTATAATGTGTATTTATTGTAAAATTGAACTATTTCTGCATTATTTCATTGTTTCTTCGTAATGAATAAAGAAGTTTTTGGATTGGGACGGTTACTGTATGGGACTCCCATCGACTGCCAGTGTATGGTTGCTGTCTATGTGTGTTCTTTTTTCCCCTTTGGTGGATTTTCCTTCGTCCGTAAAGGAGAATTTACGGTGATTTATGGACCCCATTGACACGGCGCTCAGTTGGCTGAAGTAAAATTCCTTTCTCTTCTTTTAATCATTAACTCGCCGTCTGGGAAGACCGCAGTAACTCTAAGAAACAAAAAGATTGAAGCGATTCACAGCTTTCTAATTACAAACACAAGCTTTTTTTCCAGATTCCCCAAAAGAATTTCTTGCCTGGATATCGTGCTTATATCATATTTTAATGAATGGTTTCACTGCAAGCTCCACTTTTTCCTCCCTTCATATATGCACTCGAAGAACCGTCTTGATACTATCATTTAAACCTTCTTGTATCTGGAAACTTTACAAACTCACTAATCCTTTGAAGGCCTTTAGCCTTTAGCCTTTAGCCCTTTAATTGGCAGCGTTGCTTACAAGCAACAAAGAAATTTGTTAAGTTTGAGATACTTTATTGGCTCTTTCTTTTTAATTTCATGTTATGCTAACCTAAATAAATTAAAGTATTTACAGCTGTTTTACATTGTATTTTTCAAGAAAAAGAAAGCAAAATCCATGCAACTACAGTCAAATGTAACCCCGTAATCTTCCAAGCGTACCATTACACCGATTATTCTACTTGGAACCTCCCCTTCCTTTACCACACTGCAGTTGCTGGGATTCAAACTCGTGGCTTTAAGTGGCTGGCCAGTACATTACGCATTGCCTTAACCATCACGGCTATTCGAATCGCTTCAGCTAAGCCGCTTCCGAAAGGGATACAAAACCCGGTTTAGGAATTAGCGGAAAAACGGCATATGTAGCAAAATGACTCGCCAATTAATGGGTAAAGATGTTGCTTCTTATTTCAAGCGAACGTTTATCGGTTCCCACTGTTTCTAACATAATTGCACTACTCATTTTGACCGCTTTGTTTTAAATGCTCCATACATCACCATAGCCACGTTTCAAACGCTCACTTCGTCGCAGACATAAAGCTTGTGCACTATACAGTAAGGCATTTTGCATCAATGACCACAGTAATCTTTGCCATAGCTTTTATGTTTTGTTTTCCTAGTAAAATATTTCTTCCAAATTGTTATCCTTAGATCAGGCATTGGCAAAATAGGCTCAAAAGGTCCACTCCATTGAAGCGCGTTCTTGTGTCTCTCCGCCGGCCATCATTCTGCATTGCAGCTTCCTACACGTCTCATTCAGTAGCGAGTGTGGCTTTATGGCTTTGTCTGGACGTCTGTTTCATGAAGAGTGGCAGACACAATTTTTGTAAGTTATAAAAACAGGAAAGTCTGCTGTTTAATATACGGATTTCAATTTGCAAATATAATGCCTCACAGCATCAAACTCCACTTTGATCAGAAGAATAAATCAAACTTTGCTGATCTTACAGGTATTTACTTACAATTTCAAAAAGTACTTTCTAAATCCTCTTATTTGTAAATACACAAAAGGGATGATACGATTCCACCGTTCAGGGGTTTAGTTTCTTATTACTTTATTTAATATGAGATATCGTATTTCGTGTTTTAACGATTGAACATAATATTGCGTTTAAAATATTTTAAGGCTAAATAGCAATGGAACTTTTCTGCTTAACTTATTGTGAAAGAGAAACAATTTAGTGTGTTAATCATAAGGCAGTGTAAGGATATTAACGTGCATGAGACAAAGAAAGGTGATAAACTTGAAGATTATGTAATTTGCCTAACCACAATAGGTGACTGTAATAATTACTGTATGCAAAATATGTTTAATATAAACAAAATAGTTAATAACAGTGTAGAAGTTATTACTACCGCGCAGATGGAACGAAGCCACCACTGCGCTTGTTGTATCAAAACAACCTCCGTTACTCAGCAAGAGAATATGAGATGAGCAAGGCAAGTTCAGTCACTACCTCTCTTCTCGTGCTCATGCCTGTCTTAGACGAACGAATGGGGACCTCTTTGATGTGAGACAGACACGCTACCACCACACTACAGAGGCGGGCTGCATATCACGAACTCTAAATGTTCGTCACTGATACCAGGCCTAGACTTTGATTTGACATATTTCATTTTTGAGAATGACTTTTCATAAATATATATTGATGCGTTCTGTGACATTAATCCTCTTGCGAGACCTTTCAAATGAACAAATGTCACTCGGGACACATTTGTAAAAATCTGATGTGTTGCACTCACATGACTTTCTCTACTCTTGTACTAACCATTCTTACAAACTCTTATACCTATATCTTCTTCGTGTTAGTTGAGATAAACATTTGCAGAAATTCTTATTGCTTATTTCCTTGTAGGTACAAGGGGAATATGGGAATACAGTAGACTTTGAGCGATAGTCAAATCTTTTAAAGCTTTCAAATTCCGTTCTCTTTGCATGGTTAACACAAAAAATGAATAAGGATGTTCCATTTGACAGAAGTATAAGTTCTCCAAAATTCACACGAATATCTCCAACATTGTTCACTTAAAAAAAAAAAAAAAAAAAAAGTTGGACATAAACTGTGTGTTTTAGCAAGATCTACATTTTTTGTATAGTAGGATTTGGTCTATCTCTTTCTGGTCTATCTCTTTCTGTTTACCAGTTATGCAAACGTCATCCAGAGTAAATAGGCTATAGCCAGAAAATTCAAAATATGCATTACGTTTGCCATAAAATATCTCAAACATACGGCATTTTAATCAATACGCTGGAGCCATTTTCAAGAAAAGAAAGTTTTCGAAAAATTTTCCATGTAAAGAGTCGTGTCCTTGAAAGACATTAAACTGTTTTTAACCGACTTTTCGTTGTGGAGTTATGATGTCCACAGAATGACACACACACACAGAGACACACATAGACACACACACGCACACAGACCTATCTTTCCTATGAATGCTTTTAATATTCAGGAGGCCTCAAAAACATGTATTTCTGGTGAAATATCGACATCGAATTTCTGTACGTAGTAAAAATCAATCAAGCTGATTACGTTGTATTTGTCTTTCATTAGATAATTAATTAATTACACTATATATGAATTAAAATATCAAGGCTTAACTTCATTAAACCGCTCAAAATACACAAGTAAATAAATAAGACATCGGAGCAGCAAATTATTATTTAGGTATGTTATTTTTAATTTTCTAGTAGAGCCAAACAAAAACCCTTTTGGAACACGGGCGTTATTGGCAAACGCTACTTTAGTGAACTAAACACATACAAGACTTTAATTTTTCAATAAATATCCTTTTAATCGTCTACACCCCTATTCCATTTTATAATTGAGAAACCAAAAGAAGAGACAAAAGTGTTCTACGGAAAAAGTTTGCGGGTCATTAATTTATTGTAGATATGTATTACAGCGTACTATGGCCGCGCCGTAGCCGAGTGGTTAGACCATTCGCTTCTCACCAAAGCGACCAGCGTTCGATCCTAGGCAACCGCAGGTGGGATTTGTGCTGGACAAAGCGCGTTGGGGCGGATTTCATCCGGGTTCTCCGGTTTGCCCCGCCATCTCATTTCACCGGTGCTCCATCTTCATTCCATGTATCATCAGATTCACCGCCTGCGGTGCCGTATGTAGTAAAAGTGGGCATTAAACACTAAAAAAAGCGTACTACTTCAGGCTCAATTTTGGTTCTCTGTAACTTGTTTCAAAATATACGATCCTTCCTTTCTTCTTCATCTTATCTCATTACTAAGAGAAACGCACTTGTTCAATAAATCATAGTTTCTAACAAACGACTGTTGTAACTAACGCAACATGCATAGAAGTATGCAAATGGACAGAGTAAGTCATGCGCATATTGCAATGAAGTTTCCTCATATTTAACAAAAGTGACCACACGATACCGAATACGTTTTTCAGTTGTGTTCTGAGGTACATTAGCCGTATTTCACTAGACCAATATTATTCATTACCGTAAAATGATTATAATTTCAGGAAAGGTACTCGAGAACGGTAGAATTAAATGGAGCCTTCTACACGCCTGATAAAATGCGGCACATTTTTAATTTAAACGATAATGTGGTTTGTGCGGTGAATTCTGACAGCCAAGGAATGCTTCATTAACCCAAGCTATTCTACCCTCCTATAGCTCCCAAAATGCATGACTTCATGCGTCTGCGGACATTAAAAGTACATATCCGGGCGAGCAAAAGCCAATTTTAATAGAGTTTGCCAGCACATTTCCTGCATTACAAAATAATAACATCTCCATTCTTTACGCATCCCTTAACGATTCCGATGATAATAATTATAATAGTGTATATCAATAGTACCACATTGTATTATTATCGTTGTTGTTATTATTATTATTATTATTATTATTATTATTATTATTATTATTATTATTATTATTATTATTATTATTATTATTATTATTATTATTATTATTATTATTATTATTATTATTATTATTATTATTATTATTATTATTATTATTATTATTATTATTATTATTATTATTATTATTATTATTATTATTATTATTATTATTATTATTATTATTATTATTATTATTATTATTATTATTATTATTATTATTATTATTATTATTATTATTATTATTATTATTATTATTATTATTATTATTATTATTATTATTATCATTCTCATTATTACTGTTTTATTTTAAGAGTAGGCATTTCTTCTTTTAAAAATTGTGTTCATATACGGCCAGTCATTTTAATTGGTTTCTTATTGTTCTAATGACCAACATTGGAAGATCAACAAATTTGTTGTATAACAGCACTTATTAGTGAGCTTCATTAGAATTTAACCCTTTCAGACCCGAATTCATTTTGCTACTTATGCCGTTCTTCCTCTAATTTGAAACCGGTTTAGATTAGGCGGTCTGGGACACCTTCAACCTGCTGGCTCGGATAGCCATGATCGTTAAGGCAACACGTAGTGCACTGGCCATGCACTCAAAGCCTGAGGTCGTGAGTTCGAGTCTCACGTCTCAAGTCAAATGTGCCTGTGGTAAAGGACGGGGAGGGCCTACGTAAAATAATCGGTGTGATGGCACGCGTGGATGATGAGGGGGTATCATTTGACTGCGGTTGCATGGATTTTGCTTCTTTTCTTTAAAAAAAACTACTACAATTTAAATTGTAAAAAATAAATAATTTTGTACAATTCAGAACATGTTTTTACATAGGTTTAATTGGTGACGAACAGTATAACAAGAATATAGCAGAAAAAACCGTTAAAAGTATTACAAGTAGGCAAAAAATGCCTATGTCCATTATAATGGACACCGGGACTGAAAGGGTTAACAACCACTAACACTTCATACGGCACCACAGGTGGCGGCAGCGGTGATATTTGAAATTAAATTATATAGGAACATGGGAATACTTTGAGCGATAGTCCAATCTTTTAAATCTTTGAGATTCCGTTCTCTTTGCATGGTTGGGATATACAACAATGAATCACCGTGTTCAATTTCACGAAAATTTAACTCAAACAAATGATCTACATTTTTTGTATAGTAAGATTTGGTCTATCTCTTACGTTTTACCAGTTATGCAAAAGTCATCCAGAGTAAATAGGACTGCATAGGCTAGAGTCAGGAAATTCAAAATATACATTTCGTTTCCCATAAAAATATCTCAAACATATGGCATTTTAATCAAAATCGTTGTAGCTATTTTCGAGATTATCAAAATTTTGGAAAATATTTTCCATGTAAAGGGTAGTTTAAGGGTGGAGGAATTTTCTTTAAAATCTTCGCGTTGCATCTTTAAGAAATTAAACTTAAATACCAATTTTGGTTTATAACCGACTTTTCGTTGTTGAGTTATGGTACACACAGACTGACAGACACACAGAAAAAAAAAAAAAAAAAAAAAAAAAAAAAGCACATACGGACTGTTTTCAAAAAATGCTTTTTCTGGATTCAGGGAGCCTCAAACATATTTCCGGTGAAATCTCGACATCAAATTTTTGGATGGAATACAATACTTCCTCTACTTACTATACGTAGCAGAGAAAGGAATAATACGTAGATATCGTTAAAATACAGAGTTCTTATTTATGTCAGATGCTACGTTTTTGTAGAGCACACCATTTCCAAGATATTCCTTGTGATTAGTTTGGATTTTCAGATAGGTTCTTATAATTTTCTTAAATAGGAATATGTAACTCGTTCTTTGATTTATTGTACATACACGGAGAACGGAATTTCAAAGCTACCACGTATCGTCTAGCTGTTAAAGGATTTGAGTATTGCTTAACGTCTAGTGTGTTCCCATGATTTTCCTTGCACCTAAAACGGAAATTAATAATAAGATAATTTTTGAAAAAGTTTATATCAATTAACATGGAGCAGAGGAATAAGCGTTTGTAAGGATAGCTTTTACAGTAGAAGAGAAAGTCATGTGAGTGTAACATCTATTAAGCTTTATGGTTTGTATGGTGACATTCGAATCAAGTAGTAAATCCACTTTTTCAATTAATTTTATTCTTGATAGGGATTGGTGGCAAAATGTGCATCTTCTATTTCAGCATTTTGGTTTGTATAAATTTTCTTAAAGGCATATAATGCTTCATTCTATTTTTGGTGTTAATAATTTAAAGCCACTTAATACTCGTAAATCTATACTTATTTCTGCAAAGGTGAGTTTAACAGAACTTCAGTATATCCGGGGGAACTGCTGAATTACCGTGTGGGGCAATTTAGGGGAGAAACGTGAATCTTCCCAATTTACTATAAATCAAGGGTCCATCTTAAAATATCGAAGTTTATATACCTTGTTATATGTGAATACACTCAGAGATTATGGTGTCTTGTTACTCAGGTTGGGAGAAACTGAGTAGAGCAATATTCTGATCTTGCACAGGGGATAACTAATGGTCCATTATTTAGAATATAATACAGATTATGCCTCATAAGTAAGGTCGGTTTTTAAACAAAACTTTTTCGAATGTACTGTTATTAACAGTACTCGTAATTTTGTCAATAAGTGGATAATGTTCCTTCTCTGTCTGTTATCCCTCCTTGTACACAGGGCTTTTATCCCGCAGGATTATAAGTGGGCGCCTGGTAGCAGATGCCTCTGCAGGAGCAGAGTGAGTTGCCAGGGTGGGTGAGCAGCCCAAAGCCTAGTGTGAGAGAGACCAAGGAAATGATACGAAGTCACGGGCAAACGGATGACAGGAAAGGTGATGATGGAGCAGTTGATAGAGACTGGAGGAAACCCGCCCAGACACCTTGGTGAGAGGTGAGCGATCTAATAACTCGGCCACGGCACCGCCAGGTAGACAATCTTTAAGGTTATAATACGAGGGAATGTTTTTTTTTTTTTTGTATTCACTATCGATCATGCGACAGTTTACACGAGTGTCTTAAGATCATTCCGAGTGAGATACAATGCTTTATTAGAAATTGCAGGAAATAACGAAATTATTCTGTATTTGTAGCTGGCATAAGTGAAAACGTCTTCATATGCTCGTAAATGTGCACCCGTTGGCGTGTTGAACCAATGCCACTTGCATCATTTCCTTCCTGGGAGAGAAGCGAGCAGGTGTTACGGACTGTGACATAGTCCATCATCACTACAGCACATTTTAATTACTGTATATTCAAAATGGCTTCATCTTCTCTCTATAAGCGTGTCAACTAGAAAAATGAGTATTACGTCATTGCTATTATTGGTACGTTGGCCAAAATGAACCACTTATATACGACATTGAATACTGTAACAACGTGTTTATGATACAACGATTAAATGGAATAGGGATAACATTCCAACGTCTCTAGCTTGTGGCAAACATAAAAATAAGTTTACCGAATAAATTAGTGTGCGAAAAGTTACTAAGAAACAATTATAGATATATTCATTAAGTGTTCACTCAAAATTGTCAAATTCAAAAACGTTAAACTCAGGTACCTGTGTTTCATTAAATATGCTGGAATTACGTCCGTTTTCGCCTGCCTCTGGTGCGGGGGACCCGGACTCGTTCCCCGGTACCGGTGTGGGGGTGTCTGGCACGGGGTGTGCTTAGCCTCGTCAGGTCCCAGAGGGGCCAGTTGAGGAACTACTTGATGAAGTAGCGAACTCAGGTTGCGAAGGCGGCATAACCGGCCGGGAGGGCTGGGGCGCTGACCATGTCCCACTTTCCACTACTGTATCCCACTACGCCTGTAGTGGGTAGAGGTGGGGGACGCAGCGGCCGGGCGGTAAGTCTTGCCCCGTTAGGGCTATTGCGCTAGCGGTTTTTTCCACCCAATGTTTTCACAGCAGATAAAACAATAACCTATCAATTATATTGTTACGTGGTATCTTTAATAGTACAAAAACACTTTAAAATGGGTTTGCACTGTGCAATGGTGACCAAAATGTCAGTCATTATTCATCCTTATAACCAGGGTCCGGATGTTTATGGCATATCATACTTTTTGTTTGTGGTATGTTTTTCATGGAAGACATAAGCGAAGCACGGTTTTATCAATTGTGATTAAAATTTTGCAATACTCATGGGTCATATAAAGTAATTTTTTGGCTTTTTAAACTTTTTTGTAATTTTCTTGTTATTTTTCATATTATAGCCACATTTTCTTTTACATTTTTGTATCTTTGTTTTGTTTTTATATTTCTATTCCAGAGTCGCATTGGTGCTTGCAGTCAGAGATCAATTTTCACATCTCCTAATTGTTGTCTTTAATATTTCTTACAGTTATATCTCTTAAAAATGTATGTTTCCGCGAATTTGGAGGGCAAGCTGTATTGTATAGAAAGACACAGACACATAGAAAGTGATAGATAGAAAGAAAGCACAGACAGTTTACTATGGCTGCTGTCAGGTTTTCTGCTAAGGTCAATCACAATTCTAAGAAATGTAATAATTACTTTTTGAAAACTTTAAAATGGATGTAATTTGCTACTGTAATTTTTTTTTGATCATCCCTCAAAATGTGACATTTATTCTATTCTGTGCAGAGTAACCAAAAAAACTAATGTTATTTATTATTTAGTGTGCTAGGTTTTTAAAGTGTATTTTCAATATAACGTTAATTTAAACAACAAATTTTTGAAGACTTTACAAAAGCACCCCAAAAATTAGGTAATATTTATCGTCATATTTTCTGATTTTTTCCTATTCATAAGTACTTGCATATTTCTAACATTTTGGGGTCATTCTGCTTATCACTGTCTGCTGTATTTGAAATCAGATGTCTAAGAGTGTCTTCACTGTAGTTATCAGGCATACACTGGGTTACTTTTGAGATGACCTCTGACCTTTTAATATAGGTTCTAAGTTCCCCATGATATGCTGCAGTAGCAAGGAGCTCGACTTGATCTTGTTTTTTCTACTTAAATGTTCCATGGCCCAAATATTCTTGGAATATTATACTTGTTCCCCTTGAGTAAAATGTGTAGCAGTTTTTTGTATAGCGCTTATGATATACAAAATATATCAAAGTTACAAAATCCATTAATAGCAAAGGGTTAAGAATATGTACCTCAGGTGAAGGGATGCCAGTCGGGAAAGGCACTACCGAGGGTCATTAGCGAACGTCAGAAACATTAAGGTAAACGAGATACAATTAGTTTTGGCAAGGTCTTCAACATAAAGAAAAGGAGGCTGCTATTGTAGTTTAGAAAGTATCGAAAACCCGAGGGGTTTCGCCAGAGGGCAAAGTCTTCACTTAATGAAGTGAGGGCCATTATGGATGTTTGGGAAGCTAACAGGAGATAATGACTGAGGGACAGTAGGAGAGGGACATCGTTACGAGGGAGATATACCTGTAAGCAACACGGTGACAGTTCGTTCCAACGGTTACGTGAGACTGCATATTTTATTTTATTTAAAATTGTTCAGCAAAGCTTAAACGGGTAGAAGTAAAACAAATAAAGGTTCTAACAAAACTACAATGTCGCTCTCTGTAACCACCACGGATACCCGATATTAAGACTCATGTGTGAGCAGCCGTAGGCACCCATAATAAGCAGCAGTCAATCGAGTGACATAAAATGCTTCAAATTGGCGCTCCAACGTGTGGCGTGAACTTCAGAGAATTTCAGGAATGCTGTGCGTGAACTTCAGAGAATTTCAGGAGTGCTGAGCGTGAACTTCAGAGAATTTCAGGAATGCTGCGTGAACTTCAGAGAATTTCAGGAATGCTGAGCGTGAACTTCAGAGAATTTCAGGGAAGCTGAGCATGAACTTCAGAGTACTTCAGGGAAGCTGAATAAGGTATGCGGAGAATTTCAGGGAGCTGAACAACAAAGGCCGTGAATTCCAGGGAAGGTGACCCAGGACACAGCAGGAACGAGAGGATCCACATCGAATAGCAGTGCAGCAAGCTGATTAAGGTACTGAGTGAGAATTTTATCTACGTGTTGTAGTATATAGCCAATGTATTTAAGGAACGGGAAAATGATCGAGCAATTAGATATAGATATGGAAGTGCAGGAGGGTGATGAGAGAGTGGGAGAAGGTATATATAGTAATGTAGATAATGCAAGGGACAGAGTAGCTGATACGAATATACAAAATCAGGGAGAAGAAACAGGGGGAAGCATGGAGACTAATGAAATATTAAAGTCACTTATGTCAATGATGACGGGGTTAACAGAAAGTCAGAAAGAAATTAAGGAAAAGGTAGAAAAAAGTCAGAAAGATTTAACGGGGTTAACAGAAAAGGTAGATCAGAGTCAGAAAGAATTAACGGGTTTAACAGAAAGTCAGAAAGAGATTAAGGAAAAGGTAGAAAAAAGTCAAAGATTTAACGGGCTTAACAGAAAAGGTAGAAAATACAAGGGAGAACTTAACAGCTGACTTAGTCAAAATAGGAAATAAGATTGAGAAGCAACAGAAGGTTTTAGAAAATTTCAAGGAGGAAGTTAGAAATGAAATAGAAAATGTAAGAAGTGAGGTTAGAAATAATCAGGAAGACGTTAAAATTGAAATTGAAAATGCACGAATTGAAATGAGGGAAAGTCAGGAACATGTTAGGGAAGAGATTAAAACAGTTAATAAAAATGTAGAGAAAGAAAATAGAAAATTAAGGGAGGAAATAACTACTGAATTAGCTAAGGAAAGGGAAATTAATAACAAGGAATTAGAAATCTGTAGGAAAAGATTAGAGCAATCAGAGAGGGAAACTAGGAGATTAGCTGTGAGTGTAGATGAGGTAAATGACAAACTGAAAGAAAGATTAAATAACATATGTATGTCTGACAATGTTAGTGATTCTGTGAGTAGTAACACTATTACGGTAGCAGCACGGGACGAAGCGATGCAGAATGCGTCAGCGGACATTCCGATGTTAAATTTAAATGCTGGTACATCAGGTAATAGTAATACCAATGTTAATGTTAATGCACACAATAGTCCACATTTGCAATGGCCCAACCATGTTTTGAATGAAATTTCACCACCAACCTTTGAAAACGAAGAATTTGATGACCCCAAGGCTTTTATAAATAGCATGCAAGAGTATTTTCTTGTAAAAGGTATTCCCGAGGAATATAAGATGACGGTTGTCAGAAAATGTTTTGAAGGCAACGCTTCAAACTGGTTAGAATTATCAGTAGGATTAAGTAACGATTATCGGACAATTAAGGAAATTTTCTTAAATAGATATTGGGGAGCTAGCAGGCAAGCAAATATAAGACTGGAACTGAGTAATGGGAAATATAACCCGCATAAAGATCAATGCATGGTTAATTATTTTATGGCTATAGCTAGAAAATGTAAAATGCTTGACCCCCCGATGGGAGAAATAGAATTGATTAATTTAATAACCACACCTTTTCCAGAAACCATTCAACACTATCTGATTATTGCGAAGCCGATAACAATAGCGGCAATGATTGACTTGTTAATCGCACTAGAAAGAAATAAGAGCCAAAACGAGGCAAGTAATGAGAGACATTTTGGAAATCACCGATCTCCCACAAAAATTTTCGGGCAGGGGGCAGGTTCAGGTGATGTCAGGAATTCTGATGCTCGGCAACGGTATCATGGCCCAGTCCCTAAAAACAATAATTACCACCGGAAAAATAATTTTGAGCCTCAGGATAGGAGACATAATTTTGAGCATCAGGATAGAAGAAATAATTTTGAGCCTCAGGATAATAGAAGAAGGGTTGAGAATTATCCACGGGAAAGAAACCCTCAAATTAATTACGTACAGGCAAATAGATATTACGGAGATAGAAGGGGGGGGGGGTACACTAGGAATCGATTTCCTTCGGGAAATAATTATCACCATAATAATAATTGGTACAGACCGAATTCCCCTAGGCAAGAATAAAGAAATGGGAATAGCAGAATTTCTCCAAATCCGGAAGAAAGAGTAGACGCTATAAACGCGGTAAAAAGATTGGAAGAAACAAATTTTCAACAGGATTCAAACCCGGGACCTTCATATAATGGGAATGGGACAGGAGCCATTAGTAAGCTCTCGGAAAACTCCAAACCCAGTCAACTTCGCCTTCAGTGAAGATTGGGAATGATGAATGTTCTTATTATGGGAAGTACTTCGAAAATAAGGGACAGAGAAGGCAATGTTTGATCGAAAAACATAAAGAAAATACAGAGAATGAAATTTTAATTGATCCGCCAAGAATAAATATTGGTATTAACGGGAAATTATTTCAGGCTATTATTGATACAGGTGCTAATACTACTGTGTGTGAAAATTTAGTGAATAGTGGTGTAAAATTATTATCTTTGCCAGTTTATGGGATATATTGCTCTGTAGCAGTAGGTAAAAGGAAGGAAAGGGTAAAATTTCAAGTGATGGTAAAGGTCGAGATCGCACAGAAATGCATTGAAATATTATTTTTGGTTGTACCCAGGCTTGTTTTTGACGTAATAATCGGTTGCGATAGTCTTTATGCTTGGAATTCCATCGTAGATTTTGAAAATAAAAGTTTTAAGTTTGAATCAGGACCTGACACTATAATTGTACCATTTTTAGACCATACTTCGAGGATAATTGTACGGGATCAGGTAGAGGAAGAAATGGAGGGGGAAACATTCTTTGTAGAGGTAATAAATATTGGAGCGATGGAATTAGCAGAATTAAAAGTTGGGAACTACGATGAAATAGAGGAAGAAAATATTGTAAGTAGAGGTAATTATTTCTGTGATTTTGACAAAGAAAAGAAACCCCGAGAAAACCCAAAATTTAACTTGAAGAATAGTAATATAAATGAGTACGACGAAAGAAATGACTGTGTCAAGATAGAAAATTTAATAGGATCTAAGGTGAACCAAGCTGAGAGACTAAATGAGGAACAAAAAGGGAAATTACGGGAACTTTTAATAGAAAACAGGGAGGTATTCTCGGAAAAGCCTGGAAGATGTAACTGTTACACACATTCGTTTGAACTAGCGAATATTAAACCATATTCCCATAAAGCCAGAGCAATCCCATGTACAATTAGAGAGGAAGTTGATCAAGTCATTAAAACCATGTTAGATGATGATATAATTGAAGTGTCCAACTCCGAGTATATAAATCCATTACGTATCGTTTATAAAAGTGATGGCAAAGTTAGAGTAACGTTAGACGCTAGAAAGTTGAACGCTTATTGTAAGCCAGATCGCTTCAGACCCGAAAGTGTTGAGATCATTTTAAATAAATTGCGAAGAGGAAAATTCTTTTCGGCGTTGGATCTGACGTCATCTTTTTGGCAAATACCGTTAAGAAAGGACTTAAGAAAATATACTTCGTTTTTACACGGGGGCATACTATATAATTTCAAAGTGTGCGCATTCGGTATGAACACAAGCAGTAGTGCACTATTAAGGGCGCTGTATAATATTTTTGGCGAGACGATAAAGAAATTTGTGGCACAATATGTTGATGATTTTCTGATATTCTCCGAAAGCATTGAGGAACATATGGATCATTTGCGGTACGTCTTAAGTAAATTAAAAGAGGTAGGCATGACAGTTAAGCCTAACAAAACAGCTTTCTTTGTCCAGAAAACAGAATTTTTAGGATATATTATTTCAGAAGAAGGAATCAGGCCAAATCCCGCTAGAATCGAAAGTATCAATAAGATTCCCGCACCGAAAAACATAAAACAATTAAGAAGATTTTTGGGTATCTTGAACTACCAATCTATTTATCATTGATTTTGCTTCGGTAGTAGCTACATTAAGAGAACTATTAAGAAAGGAAACAAAATGGAGATGGGGAACAGAAGAAGAAATGGCTTTTGAGAAAGTTAAAAGATTGTTCGCAAACTCTATTTTATTAGAGAAACCCCGCGAAGATCTTCCATATATTATATTTACCGATGCTTCCAGCCAAGGATACGGAGCTATTTTAGTCCAGATAGACCAATCAGGAAATAAGCATTTGATTACAGTTGCATCACGTGGTCTCTCTAGAACGGAATCCCAAGCTTGCACCACAGAAAAGGAAATAGCCGCCATTCATTTCGCCTTAATAAAATTTCGAGAATATGTATTTAACCGCCAGATAATAGTATACACTGATCATGTAAGTTTAGCCTTTATAAATTCTTGCAAACTGACGAATACCCGAATCTCAAGATACATTCACGAGATAACATCTCACAAGATCGAGATAAGACATATACCGGGTAAAGAAAATACCTTTAGTGATTTGTTATCCAGAATGAAGGAAAACTGGCCCATACCAGATACTCTTAATGACAGTAAACATGACGTCACACTTTTGTACCTGGACACTGCAGAAGGACAAAGGTTATCGAAACAATTAATTAAGATAGCTGAGCTGCAAACTGAAGATGAAGAAATTCAGAAATTAAAGACAAATGCAAAACCTATCGTAGAAAACATGCCCGATACTGTGGGAATATATAATGGTAAATTGTATAAGTTGCATGGTAGGTTTGAGCCAAAATGGAAAATCATGGTTCCAAAGTCTATACAGAAAATGTTAATCCTAGCATATCACAAAGCACTGGCCCACACAGGAAGTGAGCGGTTAACGTTAATAATAAGTGAAAATTTCTATATAAAGCAACTTGCCCGAAAAGTGAGAATAGTATGTTCAACTTGTGAATTATGCCAAAAGGCCAAGCAATTCAATGTGAAATATCATATAGAACCGCAGGCAATTATTAGAGACCGAAAGAATGCCTTAGTGACGGCCGACGCACACGGGGAGATGCCCCGGGGACAATACGGGTGTAGATACATATTTGTACTATATGATGTCTTCTCAAAGTTCGTAAAAATTTATCCCGTTAGGAATATAACAAGCAAAACTTGTGTAGGCAAGATCATAAATGAGTACATTCCAAAATATGGGCAAATAGAAGCCATATTAACCGATAATGCTACAGTACATCGTAGCAAAATTTTCAGAGAAACTCTAAGTAGCCACCAGATAAAACAATATCATTGTTCTTATTATTTTCCTTCAGGGAATCCGACAGAGCGGATATTAAGAGAAATAGGGACTTATTTTCGAGTGCTTACTCATAATAATCATCGAAACTGGGTAAAGTATTGTCCCATCATAGAGAAAATTATTAATAATACTGTAAATACTACAACTGGTTTTGCACCGATACAGATAATGCAGGGAATTGACCCTGAACCCATTTTTAAAAATACTCCAAGAATGATTGAGAGAAGTCAGCCATTATCAGAGGAACAAAGGGCTAAGATCGTTTTTGACAGATTGCAAGAAAAAGCGGAAAAGAGGAAATCAAAAATCAAGAAACGTAAAAATAAATGGAATCCTCAGGTAGGAGATCTAGTCCTCGTCAGGGATTATAAGTTATCCAATGCGTTAAGGGGGAGAAGTCATAGATTAGAACTATTATATAAAGGTCCGGTAATGATTACTGAGAAATTCGGAGAGCATACTTATGAATTAGTGGACTTAAAAACAAACAAATCGATTGGGAGATGGCATAAGCAGCTAATAAGACCGTATAGAAATTCCTCAAATAGTATCGAAAAGTAAGAAAAGAAATGGTGAGGAGTTAGTTGAAAGAATGGTTGGATCATGAAAATAAGGGCCTAATTGTTTCTATGTAAACTTGTAAATAACTGTAAGAATAACGTAATTAATATTAAGGAAAGTGAATATATCGAAAAAAAAACAAAAAAAAAAAAAAAAAACAAAACAGTGAAGTGGATAATGTGTGTGTGAAAAAAAAAACAAACAAAAAAACATTAAAAGTGAAACCAGCAGAACAATCCATAACCATAAAAGACTTTTGATAAAAATAATTATATAGAATCAGAAGATCAATGAAAGAAGAAACATGTAAAATAATATTAAATCACTATGTAGTATTAAAAATATAACCCTATGTGTGTTGAGTGCTGATTTGTGTAATGTAAATATGTGAAGGGTATTCTATGTACAAGCTATGTCTTTAAGAATTTGAGTGTAAACCCTTTTAAGCATTTGTATGTAATTGACGAAAGATTTGCTGAACAATCGCGAAATTTTAACAAGAAAATGATTTTCGGGCAAGACATATACCTTATCATATTCTTACATAATATGATAATGTATATGGGGGGCATTTGTAGCAGTTTTTTGTATAGCGCTTATGATATACAAAATATATCAAAGTTACAAAATCCATTAATAGCAAAGGGTTAAGAATATGTACCACAGGTGAAGGGATGCCAGTCGGGAAAGGCACTACCGAGGGTCATTAGCGAACGTCCCAAACATTAAGGTAAACGAGATACAATTAGTTTTGGCAAGGTCTTCAACATAAAGAAAAGGAGCCTGCTATTGTAGTTTAGAAAGTATCGAAAACCCGAGGGGTTTCGCCAGAGGGTAAAGTCTTCACTTAATGAAGTGAGGGCCATTATGGATGTTTGGGAAGCTAAAAGGAGATAATGACTGAGGGACAGTAGGAGAGGGACATCGTTACGAGGGAGATATACCTGTAAGCAACACGGTGACAGTTCGTTCCAACGGTTACGTGAGACTGCATATTTTATTTTATTTAAAATTGTTCAGCAAAGCTTAAACGTGTAGAAGTAAAACAAATAAAGGTTCTAACAAAACTACAATGTCGCTCTCTGTAACCACCACGGATACCCGAGATTAAGACTCATGTGTGAGCAGCCGTAGGCACCCATAATAAGCAGCAGTCAATCGAGTGACATAAAATGCTTCAAATGCTGGTTTTAACAATGATATGAGACTGCAATATTCCTCCTTTTACACTCATTGTATAGCTTAAGAAAATGTCTACAAAATGGCTATTTCAGTTTAATTTCTCAATTTTCTGGAATGTTATCTTTCTCCCACACTCTCCCGTTCAATTGTAGTACATTAGAATCCCGATAGCTCGATCTTTTTTATTTTAAATTTTAAAATTTTTTGATCCTTAAACTTGACTGTAATAATTTATATTATCTACTATGCGGTATGAACAGTATACGTAAATTTAAATTAGTATACGTAAACAACCTACCACATTCTCCCTCACAGTAACAAAAGGGTTGAATGCATATTGACTTTCGTTATTTAGTCAGAAGATATGCACAAGCACTTGTTTGGAAGGTTGGAATGTTTATTACTTTAGCCAGTACAAGGTTATTTTTAGACGCGGGGAAATGCACAGTTGTTTGTGATCGAGTTCTCTTTTGTATTTATAAGACCATAGGAGTGTCAGGTTATCCTTCCAACTTCCGTATATTACATAAACATCGCGAACCGTGCGTGATTAAGTGCAGTGCCATCTCGCATTATCAGTAGTTACCCATATTCTGAACTATATTGAGGCAAATTTTAGATCTCTAGCTAGATTTTTGCAGGAGAAGATAGATTTTGAATGTTGGAACAGCAACAGAAAATCGTTTCCGATAAAAATGAGTTTAAGGTTGAAATGGAAGGTGTGGGCATACCCATTTAAAAGGCAGAGGCAGAGATGCACCACTTTAAAAATGGCGTCCAAAATATATCTTTCCTCCTCCCTAGGGGATTAAAACTTCGCAGATATATTCTTTAAGGTATGGTGTATTTTTTGCAATAAAATCCAAAAATCCATTTTTTTTACCAAACAGGCCTAAATATCACGATGTTCCCTTAATACTTAATACATTTTAGGAGATGCTATACTTTTGTGTCCTATATTGTGATAGAATAGTATTCATATAATTTGCAGTATTAGGTTATGGGTGGTGAATAACAGACCCCATATTGAGTAAAACTCGACATTTCGGTAACTCGACAACCTCTAAGTCCACATTAGGTCGAGTTATCGGGATTCCACTGTATGGCATGAACGATTTTACAGCAAACATGCTTTTAATGATAGCAGCGTTTCAAGGATTTGGTCACATTTTTGTGCTTTGGAATTCGGAGATGGTTGTCTGCTACGTACGTCTGAGGTTTCGATTTCTGCCGTGCCCCCGGTTATATCCAGCTCTATAGAGAAGAGGTCATGTCGGCGAATTGCATCAGACATAGATGCGCCTGCTTGTCAGGCACTGGATCGTTACAGGGTATTATCTATTGGCACTACTATTTGCTCAGATTTGTTATATCTCACGCAGCCTCAGTTCCCACTCTAAGTGTCAAATTCACCAATTAGTTATAAGTAAATACATCAACAATTGCGAACTTTAAAATTTTCTTTACTCTTGTACTAACCATTCTTACAAACTCTTATTCCTATATCTTCTTCGTGTTAGTTGAGATAAACATTTTCAAAAATCATCTTATTGGTTATTTCCTTGTAGGTGCAGGGGGAATATTAGAATATGGTAGGCTTTGAGCGATAGTCAAATCTTTTAAAGTTTTGAGATTCCATTCTCTTTGCACAGCTAACATATTAAAAAATGAACAACGATGCTGTCTTTGACGAACTCAGATATGGTTTAGTCTAAAAAGAATCTTATATATATAGACATAAATTGTGTGTTTTGGCAAGTTCTATATTTTTGTATAGTAAGATTTGGTCTATCTCTTACGGTTTACCAGTTATGCAAAAGAGTAAACAGGACTGCATGGGATATAGCCAGAAAATTCAAAATATGTATTCCATTTACCATAATCTTAAGTTTAGGGCATTTTAATTCAAATCCTTAGAGCCATTTTTGAGAAAATCTAAATTTTCGAAAAAATGTTCCATATAAAGAGTATTAAAGGGTGGAGGAAATCTTGGTTTATCACCCTTGAAGGATATTAAGCTTAAATACCAACTTTGGTTTTTAATCGACTTTTCGTTTTTGAGTTACGCTGTTCATACGCACATGCACGCACATACACACATGGACGTTTTTCTAAAACTGCTTTTTTGATTCAGGGCCTCAAAAATATTTCCGGTGAAATCTCGACATACGTAGTAGAGAAAGTAAAACTATGTTACATATTACATTCATATGGCTTTCTCTGCGCTGTGCCTCTTATTAGTGGGTACGTAAATTATACCTCCAAAAACTTATTTCTCCGTGGAACAGCGATAGATATACGATAACTTACACCAAAAAAGTGGATCCTTTTAAAACACACAATTTACTTAAAATAACGTTTTGTGTGTCATTTGCCACTTCCGATATAGGTGTTGATAAGGCTGGAATTGTTCATTACGTTGACATTTCTCTAAGCCTAGCAAATGAGATAAAATTAATTGGGGCAAAGAGACATATGTACTGAAATAATAAATGAACAACGAGTATCCAGCTATTTGTTCTATATCCTTCTATTTTATTGTACATAAACTGTATAACCTTAAAGGAACTTGAAAGCGAATTCCCAAATCAGATACTACCACATGACCATTTTGCGTGCACATTTGTTTGTGGCACTAACTTAATACAGGTGCGTAGGAAATCAACTGAGAATCCGGCTGATAGTGTACTACCATCTGATACGCACTTGTGCCAGATGATACGGAAAGCGGCCAACATTTTAGGTAGACAATGCGCTGCCTCGCATATTCACGTGGAATATTAGGAGCTTACGTGCACACATTCATTTGTAAATACATAGAAGCTCCTTTGAAACTGATGCAAACACCTTTACAAAGGCTAATTCTTCCAGTTACTTCAGTGCACTCACATGAACTTTTCTACTCTTGTACTAACCATTCTTACAAACTATTATTCCTATACCTTCTTCGTGTTAGTTGAGATAAACATTTGCAGAAATTATCTTATATTTTATCTTCTTGTAGGTACAAGGGGAATATGGCAATACTTGGAGAGATAGTCACATCTGTTAAAGCTTTCAAATTCCATTCTCCTTGCACGGTTAACATAAACAAAAATCAATAGCGATGTTCCATTTGACAGAATTACAAGTTCTCAAAATCTCGCACAAATGACAAGGAATATCTCCGAAATGGTTCAATTTACAAAAAAATTTATTCAGACTGTGTTTTAGCAAGATCTACATTTTTTGTATATTAAGATTTGCTCTATCTCGTACGGTTTACCAGTTATGCAAAAGTCATCCAGAGTAAACATGACTGTGTGGGCTATAGTCAGATAATTTAAGATATACATTTCATTTTTCATAAAAATATCTCAAACATATGGCATTTTAATCATAACAGTCAGAGCCATTTTTAAGAAAATTGAAATTTTCGAAAAATTTTCCATCTAAAGAGTAGTTTAGGGTGGAGAAATTTTCTTCAGAATCTTCGTGTCGCGTCCTTGAAAGACATTAAACTTAAATACCAACTTTGGTTTTTAACCGACTTTTCGTTTTTGAGTTATGCTGCCCACAGACTGACAGGCGCACACACACACACACACACACACACACACACACACACACACACACACACACACACAAACACACACACACACACTCACTCACACACACACACCGACGGACCTTTTTTTCTAAAAATGCTTGTTTTGGATTCAGGGGGCCTCAAAACATATATTTCCGGTGAAATCTCGACATCGAATTTTTGGGTGGAATACAATGCTTCCTCTACTTTACGTAGTAGAGACAGTAAAAATACAGTGGGTTGGTGATATAATAACATGTTTAAGACCTGGTCGCTAAGTGATGACTTTAAAATTTCGTTCTCTTTGCATGGCGAGGACAAAAGGGAACAATTGATAAAAGTATAAGTAATGGAAAATTTAAGCCAATAAGGAGAATCTGTCTTGCTGCCTTATTCAGATATAAGGATCCACAATTTAAATATTTTACGTTTTAAACCACATTTTAGGCAACAATAATACGACACTGAGCATTTCGAGAGCTCATCCCTATTCCTGAAGCACCCTGTAGTTTATCACTCCTGAGAAGTAATGATAAACTCTCCGGAAAAGCATAATTTCATTTTATTAGTCCTTTAGGCGGAAGACGTAAACTATTTTAGTTATAGACAAAACTGACCATGTAAGTTTATTCGTTAGGGGGTATCAGTTTAAGGAGTTCACACACGGTGTACGCCAGTGACGACACGCGTAGTCGAGGTCGATAAGGCAGGAAGTTGGAAACAAGAGATTCGTGACTGAAGCATCAGGATCTTCTTTCCTGACAGATTTTCTTAAAGCTTTTTTGTCTTCATAACCAGCTAAGATACCCTAAAGTTAGGTCTGGAGCATTTCCGTTTCAAAGTTCCCATCCAAAATGTTATCTCACTTCATGTATCATCAGTAAAGACCGGAGTCGTGTGCGTTTTTCCATAGGTATACTGCACATGGACTTTACTGTTATCGCTCGCGTACGTAAACAACTGCAGTTAGGTACAGCCTGACCATGAAAACCGCCTCACTGCAGACAACCTACAAGCATCCTAAACTATGCACTTAAACACTTATACATACTGCTATTTATGAACTATAATATCGTCAGAGAATGCATTACACTGGGTTACAATATACATTCGTAAATTATTAAATGTAAAATTTGGACGCCTGTCGCTGAAGCAGTTTTTAAACAGTGAAAAACTTCTTTCTACGTCACACAATGTCAGAGGTGCAAATGTAAACAATTATACTCTGACGTCTGGCATGTTTTCCTTCTTATTCATTTTCAAAATTTCACACATAGATTGATAACAAATATTTTTGTTTGGAACTTTCTGAAATTTAGCTTTCACCTTTTTGATACCTGGAACCAGGGGTATTCTATTAATTGTATTAGCTAAGTCTTCTATTATGCTTGTGCTCTTGGACATTTCCAAATCCGATTTTTCTAATTGTTTAATAGCTTTGGGCAACACTGTAAAATTGTTGGATATGAACTGAAGATTTTCAGATAGTTCTTGCATTATACTACACCTTGAGCTTGCGTCTTCACACACTTGCAAGGCAATGCTTCTCTAGTTGCAGGGTACTACGCTACGTTGTTTTCGACTCTTGCTTCTAGTGGCAGTTGTTTGCACATTTGATGGCCGTGCCGTACTCTGCATCCAGCTGACCTATATCAGGTGTGAGCGGCCTTGAAATTAATAACGGCGAGTGCTAAACATTACTAAAAGTAGGTCAACACCCATAAAGGTAGATTTTTCTTTTTAGCGGAATCTGCACGAAGATTACCGTGCATATGTGTGCTTATGAAGGCAGTTTTGACCTATGATGCACATACAGTAGAAATGTTACAATAATAAGGCTGTTTTGTATATTTCACCGGCTTCTTCAGAATGCCGAAACATTTACTTTCTAGCAATGCGAAGGTGTGCCGAGAAACAAGAAATAGAGGATTAGCAAACACTTTTCCGAAGGAAGCGTTTTCAAGCACGAGTAACTGTATAACATTCTAAAAGTGGGGTAGAAGAAAAGGTAGGCAAACATCTTGAAACGGGAGTTTGAAGCAGTATTCACTTTTCATTTAGGTGATGGAAGATCCTCCAAAGCACAGGTAGAATTTCGCGTCATTACATTTTCCTCCGCCGAGCTCAACATTCTTGCTTGTATCCCTTTGTCTGCCTTGCCCTTCCGATTCACCAACCCGGTGCCTCGCTTCACCCTACATATCGCTCTCCTTTTGCTAGATCTTGTGCCGAAGTAAAAGGATTCAATTGGAAATACCGTCGCGTACCAGGTAATGGATGGATGCGCTGGGAGGGTGAGTCAGAATTCTTCTTGTCTGCACTTCAGTGCTCTTAATTCTGCCTTCTCAATTAACAAATCCCTACCCTAAAACCTTTTTAATCCTTTAACTCCATTGTATTGAATTTGGCAAAGTGCATCGGGAACTGTGAATATTCTACACCTTGTTTCCCAGATTTAAGAGCCAAAGAGCTGGAACGAATCATTGTTATCTCTCACTGACGCTGATTGTGTGAACTAGGCCTTCTATGTTCTTATCAGTAACAATTTTATTGTTGTGACAAAATGAGTAAAGCCGAGTACAATTTTTTTTCTTACTATATTTTCTTCCAAACCGTTTGCACAAACACATAAATTCTCGAGAGCTAGAACCGGAACTGAAAAATTCAATGCCACAATTGGGATTTGAACCAGAGACCCTCCACTTACCAGACGGGTGCTCTAACCATTAATATACTGTGACAACCTGCCAGAATGACATTAAATTCTCCAACCTGTCCGTAGTTTACCCGGTAAACCATAAAGGCAGTCTCAAACCAGAGACAATTACCCTAATGGTGACTTACTATTGTAATTATTTATTTATGCCAACAAACTTACTGTTGGTGTTTTTAAACACACACGCCGTGTCTGGGCACAAACAGTAAGTTTGTTGGCATAAATAATAAACACAACATAATTTCTCTTTTACTGACTTAAACACACTCTTCAATCCTGTCGGTCTGGGTGGCTCAGTTGGTTAGACGCTGGCCTACTGATCCCAAGGTCGCGTGTTCAAACCCGGCCCAGGCCGATGGTTTTTAAGTGTGCTTAAAAATGACAGCTCCATGTCAGTAGATTTACTGGCATGTAAACGAACTCCTGCGGGACGAAATTCCGGCACACCGGCGACGCTGATGTGATCCTGGCAATTGACGGCGTCGTTAAATAACAAAATAATTTAATTTTCTTCAATCCTTCCTGATATTACAGCTCACAACTGTTTTTACTTTCTCTACTACTAACTAGAGGAAATATTGTATTCCACCCAAAAATTCGATGTCATGATTTCCCCGGAAATATATGTTTTGAGGTCCCCTGAATCCAAATAAAGCATTTTTAGAAAAAGGTCCGTATGTGTCTATGTGTGTGTCAGTCTGTGAACAGCATAACCTATAAACGAAAAGTTGGTTAGAAACCAAAGTTGGTATTTAAGTTTAATGTCTTTCAAGGATGCGACACGAAGATTCTGAAGAAAATTGCTCCACCCTAAACTACCCTTTACCTGGAAAATTTTCCGAAAACTTTGATTTTTATTAAAAATAGTTCTAACGAATTTTATAAAAAATACATATGTTTATGATATTTTTATGACAAATGAAATTTAAATTTTGAATTTTATGGCTATATCCCATGCGGTCCTGTTTACTCTGGATGACTTTTGAATAACTCGTAAGCCGTAAGAGATAGACCAAATATTACTATACAAAGATGCAGATCTTGCTAAAACACAACATTTATGTCTGAATTAATTTTTTTGTAGAGTAAATCATATCGGAGATATTCCTTGTTATTTGTGTCGGTTTCGGAAAACTTAAAACTTTCGTCAAATACAACATTGTTGTTCATTTTTTATGTTGACTGTGCAAAGAGACCGGAATCTCTAAGCTTTAAAAGATTTGACTATCGCTCAAAGTCTACTGTATTCCCATATTTCCCTTGTACCTACAAGGAAATAAGCAATAGGATAATTTTTGCAAATTTTATCTCAATTATCACGAAGAAGGTATAGGAATATTAGTTTGTAAGAATGGTTAGTACAGTACTAGAGAAAGTCATGTGAGTGCAACACATAAGAGTTTCCCTTCGGTAACCTTGGCTCACATTTTTATGAATTTCTTCAGTTTTGACGAGGCGGTACAGATGATTTTGACGATAGAGTCACTCAACACTCATTAACTGCTTCGACGTCTTCCTCCACGGCGCGCCGGTTCTCTCACATACTCACGCAACTGATACACACTCCCAATAAGAACTGACTGACTCCTGTCTGTAACTCACCCAGTAAACTTGTTGCTTCGCCTCCTGATATAGCGAGAATGACGTAGCACCGACCTTAATCGAACTTCTACAAATACGCTGCCTGTCGGACGCTTCTCGAATAATCTGGAAAACCCCTTTTGGTTCTGCCTCTCTGATTGTTGTCACGTGTTTGCTAGCGAGAGTCAGCCTAGTCTTAAGTGTCTTTGATACACGCACCACCAGTGGGGTGGGGTAGCCCGACCCCGACCGTCCTTTGACGTGCGCTACGGACGACGTCACATTATTTTATCATTGAGGTCAAAAGAGTGGCGTTTGCCCGACACCACCCTTATGCTTGACTTCAAAATGATATCTCGCCCAAATGCTATTTGACCAAGGACAAAGTTGGAATTGTTTCTTTACATTGAACAATAATACACACTAATTAACAGAATTCTTGAATTCTAGATGGATTTTAACTGCACAGTTTCGTTCTGAATAGATTCTTTGTTATTATTATTATTATTATTATTATTATTATTATTATTATTATTATTATTATTATTATTATTATTATTATTATTATTATTATTATTATTATTATTATTATTATTATTATTATTATTATTATTATTATTATTATTATTATTATTATTATTATTATTATTATTATTATTATTATTATTATTATTATTATTATTATTATTATTATTATTATTATTATTATTATTATTATTATTATTATTATTATTATTATTATTATTATTATTATTATTATTATTATTATTATTATTATTATTATTATTATTATTATTATTATTATTATTATTATTACTACTACTATCATCATGATCATTATAAAATGAGTGCGAGGTACATAATTTCCAGGTAAGATCACCTGAAGGTAATCTCTGGGTTAGCCATATTTATCTGTCTGTCGCTTTCTTTCTTGTTTTTCTTAGATAATATTTGAGCTACAAGTTAAATCATTCTTTCCAGTGGAAATAGCCATTTTTCTCGGGAGCAAATTACCTCGTTGTTGACGGGCCCTTAAACTCCACTCACTCACTCACTCACTCACTCACTCACTCACTCACTCACTCACTCACTCACTCACTCACTCACTCACTCACTCACTCACTCACTCACTCACTCACTCACTCACTCACTCACTCACTCACTCACTCACTCACTCACTCACTCACTCACTCACTCACTCACTCACTCACTCACTCACTCACTCACTCACTCACTCACTCACTCACTCACTCACTCACTCACTCACTCACTCACTCACTCACTCACTCACTCACTCACTCACTCACTCACTCACTCACTCACTCACTCACTCACTCACTCACTCACTCACTCACTCACTCACTCACTCACCCACCCACTCACTCACTCACTCACTCACCTACTCACTCACTCACTCACCCACCCACTCACTCACTCATTCACTCACTCACTCATTCACTCACTCACTCAGTTACTCACTCACTCAGTTACTCACTCAGTGACTCACTCACTCACTCACTCACCCACTCTCACTCACTCATTCAATCACACACTCACTCACTCAGTCACTCACTCAGTCACTCGCTCACTCACTCACCCACTCACTCACTCATTCACTCATTCATTCTCTTACTCTCTCACTCACTGATGCGTTTTTTACCTCCTTTGTGGTTCTGCTGGTGTGTTATAGTGTTTAGGAATTCTGGCATTTTTATGTAATTCCTCTTGGTTTTATTATTGTGGTCTCGTGACATGTTTCTCTTATACTTGAACATTTAAGTTGATATTTATCATTACCTTTGTTCAGATATTGCGTACCAGTGCACACATTCCAACGATTTTTTAAACAAATCGTGCGTTTTACAGCATTGTTGTTTTCCACGATATACCACCATATGACCAAGCCTCCAGACCAAATCCCTGTCAATCAATGTTAAACCAATTTCACAACAGGATGATCCAATCATTACTTTTTCCCCCTGGAAGAGCTCTGTTTTATGACAGTGGTCATGTTAATTTCAAAACAGCAGGTACCGGAACGCCGACAAACCAAACATCATTCATGCGTTACATCTCAGTACAGGAAGGTACAAAAGTTGCGAGATAGAGCAAATGCTTAAACGTTTGGAACATTGGACAGTTACTGCATACTGATACATGCATGATGATCATGTTCACTAGAAAATTTCACCAAAATAACTGCAGACACGTGAGGTACTGAATTTATAAAACATATATAAACATTACTCTTTATGTTACCGAAATACCCATGTCCTAAAAGATAAATGTTCTAAATACGAAATAATGTTTAGTTATGGCAGGAATTTTTCAGGCAGCATTTTAAAGGTAATAACTTCATTTTTAGTTTTTTGTGGTGTTTAACGCCTGATTTTACCATATGCATCAGTCCAGGTGGTGACACTGATCATATATGGAATAAAGATGGAGCATCGATGGAATGAGAAGACAGGAGAAACCGGAGAACCCGGAGGAAACCCGCCCCTACGCCTCTTTGTCCAGCACAAATCCCACATGCGGTCGCCTAGTCGAATCCGGGCCGCTTTGGAGAGTGGCGAATGGTCTGACCACTCGGCCACGGCGCGCTCACTCTTCAATTTTAGGAATTATTGTTATTATTTCTAAATTTTCTTTCCTTTTTTGATTTAGGGGACCTCAAGACACATATTTCCGTGGAATCCCGACATAGAAATTTTGGGTGGAACACAATACTTCCTCTACTTACTAGTAGAGAAAGCAAAAATAACTCAGTACCTTGTTTTCGCTTGTTGTTGTATAAAGAAAAGAGAAATAGTCATTAATCGCCTTGGGCATCTTGTAGTGTAGTTAACAACAGACAAGAGAGAAGCCTAATGATACAGTTCAGCAGTCCGAGAAGTCGAACATCAGTTTGCCTCTCCAACTCAGCACTGTAACTTGGGGCATAGTTGCATTCTGTATCTACCCAGTGGCAATTCGATCCTGATTATTACGTTTCTCATGTTAACCTTTGGTTTGGTGCATTTATGTTTATCCCCCCCCCCCGCCACTTGGCTCAGTAGCGTACTACCTCTACCCACATCTTGGCCTCTTTGAGGCACTTCATCTCAAGAAGGCAGTGAAACCTCCACTTGAAGAACTTCAAGGAAAATTATAACTATGGATATATTTTTTTAAGCAAATGTAACATCTAGGATAACGGCTTATGAGAATGAACTAATTATTTACAACTCTAATTTGGTGACAAAATACCTTTGATGACACAGAATAATTTTTGTCATTAGCTTTTTTGGTCGTCTGTCTTATATCGACCATTCGATCATATTTTCATAACTAAAATACGTTCACGTCACCAATTCTGCGGACACATATTTTCCGATAACATGAAATGGCTCTTGTCGATTAATTTATTTAAAAGAAGTGACAACGAACTTTGCCTATACCATAATGAGGGTAACATGGCAGGGGCCGTCAATGGTGACAGGTACTGGATACTTATTTTTGAACATAGTTGAAGCGCTAGGAAATTCTGAATGGGCATTTTATTAGCCACGGTGCATTTGAGTCATCTAGTATCAAATCTGGCCAAGTCACAGTATTATAAACTGAAAGTAGAACAAGTACTCTTTCTGTTGATAAATTGATGTGCATTAAATTCGGCCAAGACAACATATTACAAGTCGTTGAATTTAGTTTTGCAACAGAATGGGCCAAGTCATGCAGGAAGTGCATTCAAAACCGACCAAGTCAGCGTGGAAAGTTATTGTTACAATAACATCCCACTACGGTGTTTTCCCTTTGAAACCTTATTATTACCAGCTCAACAAACCATCAGCTCTAAATGGATACAGAGAAGTTAACAGAAATGTGTTACTTTAGCTGCAGATGTTATGTTGGTACAAATTACCTTTTTAATTGACGCGAAAGCTTTTTCCTTAATGCCATATTATTCATATAATATGTTGATACAATTATGTTGAAGGAATAGTGACAAAAATTTAACATAAATTACCAAATGGCAATTTTACTATTGAGTTTCCTAAAAGGCATACATTATTCTATAGGGTTATCGAGAAGTCCTAACTGCCAGCGTATGGTTATAACTTTCCCTGAAATAAAAAATCTCATAGATTGACGTATGTATGTAATTCATTAAAGATAATAAAAATAAAAATAAAATAAAATAATAATCTGTATAATAAACCTGGCACCTAATTACTTAAACCAGGGCTAATATGCCAGATCTTTAAAATTTATTTATTCTACACATTCATACATACAACATACTTTACAGAAAAATTTTAAAATAAAATTACAAAATAATATAATATATAACAAATTATAAAGATAAATAAATTAAATTATATATCATAAAAACAAAAAAACAAGAAAATAAAAACAAAAACACAAATTATAACATTTCACAGATAATCACTCTCAAAAATAAATACTCTAATACAATAACAAATCATTTCAAACAATCAAAATACAATAACATTTCTAAATAAATTTATATTAAAAAATAAAAGAAAAATTAACAATGTATAATATAAAGAAAAAAAAGAAGCAATAAAACTAAAACAAATGTATCTCCTCAATACAACAAAATATAAATTTCATACACATCACTCACAACTACAAACTATTACTAAACAATAAACAAATATATAAAATTAAATTATTAATTATAATTATTACATACAATTATAAATTATATTATTACTATTATTAATATCAGTATTATTACTTAGAAATTAATTAATTTAATATTATAATTATACCTATAACTAATACGTTTTATAAATATATATATTTTTTTAAATTTAAATTTACATATTTATTAAAAATTTTAAATAAACAAAAATTTACTGGTATCCAGTAAAATATAACTGGTAACCAGTTATATATATATAAAGAGCTTCTTGTAGATAAACAGGATAACAACGTTATGTTGGGTGCTAGGCACAGGAATGGTGCGGAGGAACTTGTTGAGAACACCATAGTGTGCTGCCAAATATGAAAACCAGTTTTAATTGAAAATAACAGGAAATTTATAGGTAGTGTAGGGCATTTCTTCGGACTTTTGGTTTAATTTACTTACATTTTGGGCAAGATATGATAAACTATACTAATATGGAAACACTTTTATTAACAGTTTACTCATTCTAGAGGATATGAGTTTCCACTTCACTGTCATTATTATTTTCCTGTGCGGTTGATTAAATTCTGTGCGTCTTCATTTTGAAAATTAAAATGTGATGCACTGTCTCCATACTGGAGCCGTTGGGATCTTAATGCTTGTGATGTGTTCCACCCCTCTTACATTCTCCGCATAATGAAGGGTTGTTCTACACAACCATAAAATTGAATTTAGCTCCCTGCACCCTTAACCGCAGCTGGTGCAAGCCTTTTAGTGTATGTTTTCTAAGGCCTAATCTAAGCCACCGCGAAGGGAAAGGCAGACAAACTCTCTCCGCATAAACTAGGGCTAGAATATAGTGCACCAGGTGCAACACAGGCATTTTAAGAAGTATGGAAATAAA
Source organism: Tenodera sinensis (assembly GCA_030765045.1). Classification (NCBI taxonomy): domain Eukaryota; kingdom Metazoa; phylum Arthropoda; class Insecta; order Mantodea; family Mantidae; genus Tenodera; species Tenodera sinensis. The sequence continues at coordinate 23,650,237 of CM060964.1, forward strand.
AGATAACTTGTCGTCTTTTGCAAATCGTTATTTAAATTCCAAACGAGCTTCACCTGCATATTCTCGTAAATTCAACTTTCTAAAGTGATAAACCTTATCTCTGTTAAACACAATATAATAGGGCACTTAAATATGGGCTATATGCTTCAGGAAGATCTGTGACTATACACTTTGCTTCTCCTAACTTTGTTTTGTATGCCCTGTTAGCTTCAACACTGAGCACATTTGTCGTCAATGAAATTCCTTTTAGAGCAAGGTTGGGCGAAAGTGCCTTTCTTAAGATAGTCACTAAATATGCAACACGTCTTAGTTCACTCAACAGAGCCAGAACAACAAATCGCTCAGATAGAGCGCGACGCCTACAAATGACTCGCGATTCCCGTTTGTGCCACTGCTTAAGGGACACTGGGAGTGAAATTTTGGTCAAAATTGTCAAAAAGTCGAAAATTGTTTTTTTGCCTTAAAATGTTCCTGGAACACCTGTGCATTTGGATCAGCTAACATTTTTTATATCCCCCACTCCATGTGGTCATTACGGCCCTTTCAAATAGTGCTCTTCCCTTAACGTACATAGGATGCTCCTATATAAAAGCCTGTTTTTCTCAAAACTACATTTCTGCACATTCCAAAAGAAGGTCGCGCCTGAGTTTTGCTTCAAATTCAATGAAAATTTCCAAAAGCATTCATAAATAGCAGCTCAACAAAACTATGATTCAATATTGATGTTATCATTAACATGAATTCCAAAAACAGTTTTTTTTGTATGAAAAAAAAATCAATAACTTTTAAGATTTAATTTTCTTTGTCATTAAAAATATGTACAGCATAATGAGCAAACGTATTTGAAATATCTCTTCATACAATTGTTACCCATGTTTTAGAGCACCAGTTCTGCCAATATAAATGAATTTTGAAAAGTCAATATACGCGAGCTCTATTTTGAAAATGTGCCTATTAAACAAATACATTATAGGAGCATCCTGTGTACGTTAAGGGAAGAGCACTATTTGAAAGGGCCGTAATGACCACATGGAGTGGGGGATATGAAAAATGTTAGCTGATCCAAATGCACAGGTGTTCCAGGAACATTTTAAGGCAAAAAAACCATATTCGACTTTTTGACAATTTTGACCAAAATTTCACTCCCAGTGTCCCTTATGGACCCTGAGACTGAAAAGTTACCGAAAAGTTATGAAATTGACGATTTTTAGGTTTATGCACATAAATGTTCCCCAAACCTTCAGTCACCGGCTGGCAGTGACATCTTCAGATTCTGCCACTTTTAAAGGTCTAGTGCAGGCTTTAAATGGCATGTGCGCCACATTTAAATACCCATTTTCTGCTTACATTTTTGGAAGTATTTGAAAAAATATAGGCGAAAAGGTACTCAAAAGCAACCAAATTCTTAATCGCAACTGAAGCATTACTGTTACTTGCTAAATTTAATTTCCCTTTTAACTTTGAAGAATTTTGTTCTGCCCACGATTCTGACTTTCCAACATAACTGAGTTCAAGGAACGCTTAGAGCTTATGTTTTCTTGTTAACATGGTCTAATTTGAATCTGATCACCTTAGTTACACAGATTTAACGAATTATTTCTCCTTAATACGGAAGTAGCTATTTACTCTTATTCTCTGAAAAAATGTAACTGTCGCTTCTTATATCATGTATTGATTTTAACATGGATATTATTTATTGCAATTATCTGTCCGTCCGTCTGTCCATCCATCCATCCATCCGTCCACCGCTCCCTCCGTCCGTCTGCCTGCCTGCCGTGCCCGCCTTGCCCGCATTGTCCGCCTTGCCCACCTTGACCGCAATGCCCGCCTTGCCCGCAACGCCCGCCTTGCCCGCAATGCCCGCCTTGCCTGCCTTGCCTGTCTGTGTGTCTATCTGTCGGTCGGTCTGTCGGTCGGTAGGTCGGTCCGTCCGTCCGTTCTTCCGTCTGTCGGTCTGTCTATTTGTATCCATACATAAATGGATATGTGTGTATGTGTAACTGCTAATCTCCAGAACACATTGACCCATCACCACGAAATTCAGCACGTATATGTATTTTTAATGGAGGTTTTTAGGCTATCCACTTGACTATGAAACGTATTATATTCACATGCTTTTCTCTATTCACCTTACTTTTACATAACGCATTCACATACGCTTTTCCACATCTACAATTCATACAATTGTCTATGATAGAAATATAAATGCAACTTATTACATTCACATGATTTTCTCTACTAGCTTTTCTTTTACCTAACACATTCACATGTCCTACTGCCTTTCAACATAAAATTTTCTATGATTGAAACAGAAATGCGATGATTACATTCACAGTGCCTTCTCTACTCACTTTTGTCTTATGAAACACAATCACATCTCTTTCTCTACTACGAGTACATTCACAGTGCCTTCTGTACTCACTTTTGTCTTGCGGAACACAATTACATTTCTTTCTCTACTCGCTCTTCTACAAATAATTCATACAATTTTCTATGACTTTAAAATAGAAATGCAACGTGTTAGATTCAAGTGGTTTCCTGTACTAACTTTTCTTTTGTGTTATATTTCTCATGTCTTTCTGTACTCACTCTTCTACAAACAGTTCATAAAATTTTATATATGATTGAAATAGAAATGCAGCTTTCATACATTCACACGGTTTTCTCTACTCAC
>CM060964.1:23657910-23707910 GCA_030765045.1 Tenodera sinensis
CACTCACTCACTCACTCACTCACACACTCAACCACCCACTCTCAATCACTCACTCACTCATTCATTCAATCGCTCACTCACTCAGTCAGTTAGTCAGTCAGTCAGTCAGTCACTCACTCACTCACTCACTCACCCACTCACTCAATCACTCACTCATTCAATCGCTCACTCACTCACCCACCGACTCTCAATCACTCACTCACTCATTCAATCGCTCACTCACTCACTCAGTCAGTCAGTCACTCACTCAGTCACTCACTCACTCATTCAATCACTCACTCACTCACTCACCCACTCTCAATCACTCTCACTCATTCAATCGCTCACTCACTCACCCACCCACTCTCAATAACTCACTCACTCACTGAGTCAGACAGTCACTCACTCACTCAGTCACTCACTCACTCATTCAATCGCTCACTCACTCACTCACTCACACACGCACTCACTCCACCACCCACTCTCAATCACTCACTCACTCACTCATTCAATCGCTCACTCACTCAGTCAGTTAGTCAGTCAGTCAGTCAGTCACTCACTCACTCACTCACCCACTCACTCACTCACTCACCCACCGACTCTCAATCACTCACTCACTCATTCAATCGCTCACTCACTCACTCAGTCAGTCACTCACTCAGTCACTCACTCACTCATTCAATCACTCACTCACTCACTCACCCACTCTCAATCACTCTCACTCATTCAATCGCTCACTCACTCACCCACCCACTCTCAATAACTCACTCACTCACTGAGTCAGTCAGTCACTCACTCAGTCACTCACTCACTCACTCATTCAATCACTCACTCACTCACTCACTCACCCACTCACTCACACACTCAACCACCCACTCTCAATCACTCACTCATTCAATCGCTCACTCACTCAGTCAGTCACTCACTCACTCACACACTCACTCACTCACTCACCCACTCTCAATCACTCACCCACTCTCAATCACTCACTCATTCAATCGCTCACTCACCCACGCACTCTCAATCACTCACTCACTCATTCAATCGCTCACTCACTCACTCACTCAGCCAGTCACTCACTCAGTCACTCACTCATTCAATCACTCACTCACTCACCCACTCTCAATCACTCACTCACTCATTCAATCGCTCACTCACTCACTCAGTAAGTCAGTCAGTCAGTCACTCACTCACTCAGTCACTCACCCACTCACTCACTCAACCACCCACTCTCAATCACTCACTCATTCAATCGCTCACTCACTCAGTCAGTCAGTCACTCACTCACTCACTCACTCACTCACCCAATCACTCACTCACTCACCCAATCGCTCACTCTTTATTGACAATAATTGTATTGTACATATTTGTTACACTCAACATAATGCACCCAAGAGTGACTTGCTAACCAGGGAAAATAGCGAAAGGTGAGTGTGGCTGGCCCAATGGGAATCATACTTCCGAGTGCGTTACAGACTAAAGCCATCTACTGCTCCTGGTTTGGCTTGTGTCTGTTACAGCTATACAGGGCAGCATGGAACTTCCATAAATTAAGATACGGCACGGTTGCAATTTTTGTCCATGGGCGTACTACATAAAGGAATGATATCTGACCTGAAATCCTCCCCAAAATTAATTTCTGTTCGCGTCACTGGCGAACTGGGCATGAGAGAGTAAGAGTGGATTTTCCATTACAAAACTGGTCAAAACTGGACGTAAGTTAATAACAAAGATGGAAAACACTATTAGACCGTGTTTCTAAAATAAATTTGTAAGCACTTAAAACAAGAGCAAGTCAGGATATACAGAGTTGCCTCTGAGATCAGCTATCAGAGTTTGTATTTGAAATAAGGCTTTACACGCAGGGAACAAATTAATGCGTTACGTTCACGTGGCTTTCTCTTAAGTATATAACTTCTATTAATTATTACCACATATTTTTCTAGTTATGTAATATTACTTAAACAGTTGCAAAAATAGTTAAATTACACATTTCATTGTAGGTACAAGGTAATAAGGGAAACCGAGTTGCTATATTTGCAAAATTAGTTGCAAAAATTTCACTCATTTCATGACATTACAAGAAACACATGGGTAGCGACATTTTAAACATAACAAAGTATGGAATTTTAGAGCATTTATTATTAATTGGTATCCTGGAAATGGGTTCTGCTACAAAGCATTAACTGAAATAAATTGTGTGTTTTAAAGAGATCTGTAGTGTATGTGCAATATCTATGTTTCCTGCATTTCTTAACGTTTGCCAGCTATACAAATATCCTATGTGATATTTCAAGGCAATCCACAACTGAAAATGTGATTTTCTAAAGTTTAGCAGTTTAGCAGAACATTTATTTTCAATGTTGTCTTATATCAACATTAGAGTGTATTACATTTCATTAAATTTAATTAAATCTTGATTTTACTATCCTATGCCAAATGCTCCACACGACGTAATTTAAAAAAATGTAGTTTTTAAAAATTACGTTATTTTATCTGATTATAACGTATAAATCCGCCATATAACTTTGCTTTATAAGCTTTAGTTGAAAATAAAATAATTTTTAAATTCTGTCATTTGAAGTTTCTAGTTTACGTTCTATACAGCTTTAAAATTAATAATTCAAAAAGCGTTCAAATTAAAAAAAGATGTATAGGGCAGATTTAATTTTTTGTGCTTTGGGAATTTACATGAAAAGTTACAGAAGTATTGGATGAAAACTGCATCGAGTGTAACATTTTCAAAAAGAGAAATCGATGAAAAATAATTATCAAAAACCTTAAATTACAAAATTCAAAACATTTTTATTCTTTATTTTTAATAAAATTATATGAATAGGTATATGTAATATTGAAAGTAAAAACATTTTGAACTTATGGCCCCTAGACATTCTAAAGTCATGAAATGCAAGTGTCAACTTTTGCGAAATTTGTACTAAATTTGAGTTGTGTATTCGCCTAAAGATCGTTAGAGCCACTACATGTTTTCCATGTAAATAGAAGTGCGTGGTGGGGGATTTGTGTTTCTTCCTTGGAAGGTATCGAACTTATATTTGCTTTCCTTTCAACCTATCTCGAGTTATAAACATTTAATTCACTTACACGGCGCAGGTTAAAAGTTATTAAACCGTTTTCGAGGTGCTTTCAGCTCATCATCAGCTGAAGTGAACGGTTGATGAAATTTTAAAAATTTTCATTTCAATTGTTTATACGAGACTTCGTTTTTGAATGATCTCTCTCTCTCTCTCTCTCTCTCTCTCTCTCTCTCACACACACACACACACACACACAAACACTACGTGACGTGTTTTCTAAATGTCCTTTTTGGATACAGGTGACCTGAAAACATGTATTTTCCATGAAATGGTAATACCGACATTTTCAGTGAAATAAAATACCTTTTCTGTCTACTAAATACGTAATAAAGCAAGAGAGGGAAAAAGCCTAGAATTATATATTATCTACTGCTTAAGTCTATGAATATCGGTTCACCTGCGGAGGAGGAATTAGCAGCTGATCTACAGAAGATATTTTGCACCTATATGTGGGGTCAGAGGTGACAGAGGACCACTGAATCAGGAATCTCGACAGAGCAGAGGGCAGGATCCCTACAATTTGCAGTTTGAAGCTACCCGGTGGCATCTAGTACAACTGGTTGGCCCCTAGACCAAGGTTTTGTACATCCCACTGGGGCCCCGGAATCTACAGAGAGCATCCTTTCTTCCAGGAAATGCAACATCGACCCCCGTCTGCAGTAGCAACCCTGAAACGACCGAGCAGATGTAGAGGAAGTAAACTGACAAGTGAGGTGAAATGGAGAGACAGCAAATTTAGAAATGTAAATAAGATTCCCAGCAATCGCATTAGCGCCCAGAGTAAACTTCCAAAAACACCCATGGGTCTGGAATATCATCCACAGGAATCGAGTCTACGACCTTCCAAATGGGGGCCACACTTCATTAGAACCAGAATACACGTTGATCCCGATGCTGTGGCACTAATGATCCATCCGAAAAGGTAAACAATAGCACTTACAGTGTGTTCATTGAATGGGAACAGCGACCATGAAATTAATATTTTTGCAACGTGTAATAACCTATAAGCTTTGAATGGTTTGTCTATAAAAAATAAAGTAAACAATTTCCTGGCATAAAAGGACATTGTTACAAACTCTTATTCCTATATCTGAGATAATTCTTATAGTTGAGATAAACATTTGTAGAAATTATCTTATTGCTTATTTCCTTGCAGATGCAAGGGGAATATGGGAATACAGTAGACTTTGAGCAATAGTCAAATCTTTTAAAGCTTTCAAATTCCATTGTCTTTGCACGGTTAACTTATAAAAGTGAATAACGATGTTCCTTTTGACAGAAGTATAAGTTCTTCAAAACTCACACAAATAACAAGGAATATCTCCGAAATGGTTCAAATCATCTTATTTGGGCATAAATTGTATGTTTTAGCGAGATCTACATTTTTGTATACTAAGAGTTGGTCTATCTCTTACGATTTAGGAGTTCTTCAAAATCATTAGGAATAAACAGGACTACTAGCCAGAATATTCAAACTGTACATGTAAGTTGTCATAAAAATATCTTGCACATATGTCATTTTAATCAAAATCGTTAGAGCGATTTTCAAGAAAATAAAAATTTTCGAAAAGTTTTTCATGTAAAGAGTAGTTATGGGTGGAGGAATTTTCTTGAAAATCTTCGTGTCGCACCCTTGAAAGACATTAAACTTAAATACCAAGTTTGGTTTTTAGCCAACTTTTCGTTTTCGAGTTATGCTACCAAAAGTTTGACAGGCACAAAAACACATGCAGAAACACACACACACACACACACACACACACACACACACAAACGCACACAAACGCACACAAACACACACGCAAACGCACACAAACACACACACACACACGACCTTTTTGTACAAATGCTTTCTTTGGATTCAGGGGCATCAAAACATACATTTCCTGTGAAATCTCGATATCGAATTTTTGGATGGAATGCAACACTTCCTCTACTTAGTATATGCAGTAGAGAAAGTAAAAACGCGATTGATAGAGGTTAGGTATGCGATATACCTAACGTACAGGTAACGCGGGTAGTCTTAACTGACCAATTCTACTAGGAAAACTACACTTAGTAATGATAGTCTACAGTAGCCTATGGCAGTCTTACAACTCTATATGAGAGGTCTAACTGCTCAGCCACGGCGAACTTCCATGCTAAATTATAATTATGAGAACTGTCCTAGTTATATATAACAGTCGTACTGATGTTTTTCAATATTTACTACATTAAACAGATACCATTTAGACTCCAATGAAGTCAGAATCCTAGACTTCGAACACTAATTTTGAGGCATTGTTAAAAACACAGACTATAGGAACACTGAAGCGACCAATACATTTTCTTGCATTTTTACAGCGTATTACGAAAAAGGCATTCATATTAACAAGTTTCTTTTTAATGACGCAAGTCTGGAGTGGAATCGTTTGCATAGAGGTAATGAGAACGGCACTAGGCTACACCACAAGCGTCATTAGTGTGCCTGCTGAATGCTACGGTTTATTAATCTTGAATATTCAGTAACGTTCACTCGCTTGCTTGCTCGCTCGGTCCGAAGCTTCTAAAACAAACTAGTGCATTTTCCTAAGTGCTTTTCTGCGGCCGATATTTATTCTCAAGCTCGACGCACCAGCCGTTTCAGAGACATGAAAATCCCTTTCAGATGTTTAATATACCATTTTTTGCATTTTCTGTGGCTTGTTTAATAAGGACGACTTAAAGTAGCTGTACGTATTGAATATACCGGGTGAGTCAGCCGCGCCTTATTTTTTTGGAAGGTAGGCCACCCATATAACGGCATGTGCGCCTTAGTCCAGTTTTGCGCTTAATAAAATGTATTGCTTGACGTTCTTAAAGAGAGGAATGCGCAAAATTGAGAGCAACAGTGCTTTAAGGGACAGAACGTATTCCTCGCTAAAGTACACCTCAAAAACATACGATTCGTTTACTGAGAGCGAATTCCGGTTTCCAGCCGATTTTACAAACTTTTTATTAGAGTATACATAGCAACGTAATTCAGTAAACTCCTCGGAAAAATGGACCTATCATATTAGTACACTAACAACGTCAGCTAAAAAGAAAATGGTGGATTCTTGTACTTAGAGCAGGGATTGGCTGCTAAAAATTAGGAAAAATTTAGACACGCCTCACCCATCATGGACCCGTGCAGTAAAAACGAACATGTTATTAAACAACAGTTTATTTGCATTTTTGTGTGTACTACGCCTCGTGCATCTCAATTAATATGCATAACATCTTTTGCCATTTAAGTAATACTATTAAAACTGTCTTAAAAGACTAAATCAAGCCCGAAAACTTGCGAGGTGGCAATAGCACCAGGCATACAAGTCCTGCTATTGGACGTGGTACGTGCTGTCAGGAAGTCTCGAAATAGCTGAATAGGATTGTGACGGGTCCTCTGCACTTAACAATGACACAGGTTCATTGTAAATATTTTTTTATGTTCATCAAAACTTGAAAACCGAATTCACAATAATCTAATTATGAAGTCCCTGAGGGTGTAGGACATTATAATTTAAATCGTTTTTGGTCTGCATTTTTAATAGCACAATAATTCATTGTGTGCAAAATTGAGTTTAACTTCCATGTTAAACTCTGACAATGTAATTTCCTTTCTTTCTGTGTTCAAATGTGTATGAATGATCCTTATTTCAATTGCTCCTACCTATAGGTGTGTTTAAACAACTACATAATTGTAGTTCACCAATAAAGAAACATCAAACAATGCCATAAAACATAAATAAAACAATAAAAATGAATATAATAATAGTTTGTAAATTGTGAGGATTGCACGGTTTAATAAATAAAAAAATAATAATAAAAAATAAAAAAAAAAGTGCAGGTGATTCGAACCACCTTCACAGCAGACAGTTTACTTCGGAGTCTTGCGCTCGTTCCAACTGAGCTACCTAGTAACGTGTAAGCTAAACATTCCGTTTAAGATGTAATATTCGCTGGTTCCAGTGAACATTTGCAGAAGTGCAAACGTCAGCTGTCTAATTACGAATATATTAAAAAGCGATGTGATAACATCTATATTAGTACTATTTTCATCGAGTGTTTAACATCCATGTTAAATACGCGGGTAGAACCTGGTAATGGGGTCGATGTTTTCATTTTGGCCATAAAATGCGGATTGCATAAAACTCGAGAATAAGGGGCAGCTGACTCACCTGGTATATTTCATTGTATGTGTTACTTAAGGGACATGTGGACTGAAATTTCAAAGTTCTGTAATATTTCATCTACTGAGTTAAAATTTTGTGTAAGTTATAGGTAAGCTCTGTAGTAAGTTTTATATTTATGTAAGTGTTGCTTATTGAGTTATTAATTATTTTGTGAATCAACAATATAAAATATTGCTCAATTTTAAACACATTTGGCACCATTATTTTTGAAGTGAGTTATTAAGGTTGAGTGATACTTATTACGGTTATGAGTACGACGTCAGTTATTATTTTTGTAGTCACAGCATTATTTGCCAAATATCTCAAAATATTATTTTTCTTTTACAAACACTATTGGTCATAAACTGAAAACAATAATTAGGATTGTTAAAGTTCCTTAACAAAGAATGCATGTAAATTTTTACTAGAAGTGAACGAAAACTACTGCGCCAGCCAAATTTTATGTGTTGAAAAATGTGAACTTGAGAAAAATTGAGTTTTACGAGATTACGTGAATTTCTCCATTTTGCGAATGTATGACTGGGGTTCTGAGGACAGGGAATTTCATACTGCGCACCTAGGTATTTAAATGCGCACTGGTGCTTTAAAATGGTGAAACCTGACATATTTTTTATGCGTTTGATTCCTGAAGTTTGTAACATTTGTGAAGTGAAGATCTGAAATTCGTAAATTGTGCCATTTTTGTTGGAAACTTGAGTTCCGGTGTCACTTAAGTCAACTTACCAATCGGGATGACTCAAGCGGTAACGTCTGTGTCCCGCAATCGGGAGGTCGCGGGTTCAATCCCCGTGGTCGACTATCCTGACCCATGGGTTTTGTGGAGGGTTGTCCGGCTCGCCAGGTAAATGTTGGGAAGGATTTCCATATCCTCAGAATTTCCTGTCCATCCATGTTGTTCTATGAATCATTTCATGTCACCCTTCATTCTGTTAGGTTTATTTCAAGGTTGGAAGTGTCGGCGAGCGTCCAGGCAGCAGCACAGCAGGGGTTGAAAATCTACATAAAAATTAGCACACTCAATAATAAATAATGTTAATTTTATTGTTGTATTTTGAATTTATTTAATTGCTCAAACCTGAGCGAACCCTTAGCTCTGCATAGAATGAAATAAATGTCAGATTATGAAGAGTGACCACAAAGAAGAATTACAATAGCAAATTACATACAGCTTACCCTCCAAATCCGCGGAAGCATGCATTAAGGAATGCTACAGACAAGAATTAGGAGATATGAAAAATGGGTCTTTGGGACGACTGCAAGCACATATGCGAAACTGCAATAGAGATATATAAATAGGACAAAAATACGAAAATTTGAGATAAATATGAATATAATATGAAAAATGACAAGAAAAGTTTCACTCTAGGCCTAAAGACTTTCAAATTCTCTTAAAGACTCAAAATTCCAGTATTTCAGTGTGTAAGGTAATTATTTTTTCCTTCCTAAGTAAAGGGTGAATTTGCACCCTAGCACGCCCGGAATCCTCAGGGTAGGCCAAGAGAGACAACCAGGACTCGTAGGAGGATGTACAGAAATGTAGTATCAGTATAAATAACCACAATGGTATTGTTCCATCACTAAAGCACGAGAAATTAATCTCGAGACAGTTGCATTTCAGTCAGGAGTGCTGATCAACCGTAGAGACAACCCTAATTGCAATGGCACTAACAACACAGGAATAGGGAACACACCGAGGAAGCCTCCAGCCATTAGAGTGTGTTGCATTGTACCTCCGGGACGAAGGGTTGGAACGGTAGACCCTAAGGGCAACCAGTACTGGTAGGTGGCACGCCCCAAGAGAAGGCAAGGCAGCTTATCAATCCTTGTCATACCATCCCTAGAAGGATATCAGACTAGCGGTCCCTTCAACGAGTCCGCTATTAAATTCCATGGCCGCGTCCGCTAAATCCTCTAGTCTATGTCTTTCATAGTTACAAAACACATACCCAACTGACCTTAACTGTTGGTCCTCCGTTTGCAGAGAAGTGTCAGTTCATTCTTTTGGTAATTTATATTCAAAATGTCTCACAAACTAATCCAGAGTTGCAGGAAACCATATTTACTTTCTCTACTACGTATAGTAAAGTATTGTATTCCACCCAAAAATTTGATATCGAGATTTCACCAAAAATATATGTTTTGAGGCCCCCAGAAGGCAAGAAAACAACATTTTTAGAAAAAGGTGTGCGCGCGTGTCTGTCAGACTGTGAACAGATTAACTCAAAAACGAAAAGTCGGTTAAAAACCAAAGTTGGTATTTAAGTTTAATGTCTTTCAACAATGCGACACGAAGATTTTGAAGCAAATTCCTCCACCCTAAACTAGCTTTTACATAGAAAAATTTTTGAAAATTTTGATTTTCTTGAAAATGGCTCTAACTATTCGGATTAAAATGCCATATGTTTGAGATATTTTTATGACAAATGAAATGTATATCTTGAATTTTCCGGCTATAGTCCATGTAGCCCTATTTACTCTGGATGACTTTTTATGTAGTAAACCCTAAGAGATAGATCAAATCTTGCTATACAAACAACGAAGGCCAAAATGTCTAAATAATTTTTTTGCAGAGTGAACCATTTCGGTTATACTCCTTGTTATTTATGTGAGTTTTGGAGAACTTATACATCTATCAAATGGAACATTTTTATATGTTAGCCGTGCAAAGATAACGGAATTTGAAAGCTTTAAAGGATTTGATTGTCGCTCCAAGCCTACTGTATTCCCATATTCTCCTTGTATCTACAAGGAAATAAGCATTAACAAATGACGCGAAGAAGATATAGGAATAGAGGTTTGTAGGAATGGTTAGTACAAGAGTAGAGAGTCATGTGAGTGTAACTCATCAGAGCTTTTTTGGTTTACATTGTAGCCTCACCTTATAATTGAATTTTAAAAAAAGGTTTAAATATAATTAGAATATCTTGTGAAATACTGATAAGAATATGTTTCTTAATATGAATTACACCGAAAAATATCAAATCATTTAATTTCTTTTCATAGCTCTAAAATGCAATACTTTTGTTTACATTAGCTTCTCTCTGAGAGCGTAACCTGTTATATTGATGGCGAAACCCTGACTCGTTATTCAGTTAGACTCGCTGGCATTCCCTGATGAGTGTACGTTTGGTACTTACATACCAGATGATCTTGTAACACCTGGTGCATATTTGGAGGGAAGACGTTTCCGCCATCTCTATTGTAAAGCACGAATCTTATGGAAGTTTAATAGCATAACATACCGTTCCATGTAGGATTCAAGATCTGCAGAAATTAAAAAGAGAGAGCCAGAGGCCTTAGGCCTTCTAGAGCAACGCATTTGTGAAATTTGTCAAAAAATGTGAAGTTTTTCTTTTTTGTTGTTTGTACGTTTATGATACTTTAACCTATACTTTCGCGCTTCTCATTTGGTTTTTCAACACCAACAATGTTAAACTATAAATGCATATTTAATTGGTCCTATATCACTTAGGTAAACACCGTATTGAACTCCACTTTTTCATTAACCTTTTTAGCATTTTATACTCCTCAAAATGCTGTTTGGGCCATAGTTCTTAACGCATAAACCTGAAAATTGCAACAGAATTTCAGAAATAGTGGATTTAAGAGTTGCTATGCAGTATATTGAACCATTAAGTTGAATTGCAATATTTCCCATAACTTGTATTGAAAAAATTGTAAAATTAAATAACATTTATACAATGTTTTCTATTAACTCATTAAAATTAAGAAATCCCTGCACAACAATTTATTTCTATCTGTACATTATCCTCAATTTTTAAAATTTGGAAGTCATACAATACACCATAGGGTGCAAGGCGAATTTCATATTAGGAGATCAATTATAAATAGAAATTAATGTCTTAAGAGCGTTTTGACATAGCTTCTTAAAATTTTGTATACACTGTGTACAGAGTTTAGGGGGATAAGTGCATATACATATTTCGATTGGTAATCCAGGAAAGTGTAATGAACAATATTGCATCTATGTTTACTTCATTTGCGAGCATATAATTCTACTTATTAGTAAAATTTGTAGGAGTAGTATGTTTTCAGGTTGGTTAGTACCTCAGAGTAGTCGTGGCACAGAAGCCATGACGCCGAGTGGGCCATCTATGATGTACCAGAACGAACTTCCAGTGTTTTATACAAGGTCAATGGCCTCAAAATACCTATGCCAGTAGGCCACGCACTGAGGTGTGAAGCAAAATGGATAGTCTATACAACAAGCGTTGTTCATCTCGTGGTGCAGTCATTACCTTGCAAAAAAACGTCGGGCAATAAACTTTGTAATTGGTTTGCTGGACGAAAAGAGATAACAAGTATTACCGAAGTGGATACAGATTACATTTTCAAGTTTTCACCGGTGCATTGCCTTAAGAGTTATTTTTTCAGGTACGTTTAGAGTTCAGAACCTTGAGAGTCACTTCTTCGATTTAAAATACAAGTCATGTTCCATAAATAGTCATACGTTTGTGTTATAATGGAGTCCTTTAAGACCATTAGTGTGTAAGTGACATAATTTATTAACAGAGCAGAGGTTTAGTCTTCATCAAATAAATAACTGTCTAGCGTGCATAATCGGATAAACTCGCATAGTCCCCTAACACTAACTACATACAGAGATAACACCATTCATCATTTAACGATTATAATCTCTTGGATGTAACAATGAAATGGTCTTCCTCCATTAATTTGCAGGCCCTTTCTTGTACGCGAATATATCTGTTGTAGTTGGCGAATTATCTTGGCTACTGGGCACATCTCGGGCATTGTCTCATTTCCTTTCCCCTCGCCCTTTTAAGTATTCGTAATGGATGACTTGGCCTATGGCATCACTTATAAGAGAGCCTCTTTACACATTCGTTGCACTCCCAGATGAAATTCCTTTTCATCGTCACCCCTTTTCTACTTATTACAAGTTTCGCACTATTCAACTTTCGCCCTTGCCGGCCTCGCCTTGCCTTACAGGAAGCAAATTCATTCCCCACGGATAACCTTCCCTTTCGGTTAGTTTTTCTTGTGTGCTTTTGTTTCAAAAATGTATACGAATCTGAGAGATGTAGAGACTTGGACAACTGTAGTGAATAAGAACCCTCGAAGACATGCTTTGCAACACATAAAACTAATTAAGTGAAATGGTATGTCTAGCTTGGCAAAGAAGGAAGCTAAAGCCAAATAGTGGAAAGAAAGCCAAATTTTATATCAGGAAAGGAATATGCATCACACCATGCATAAGGAAAGAAAGAAACAAACAAACAAAGGGAGAGAGAAAGAAAGAAGGAAGGAAAGAAAGGAAGAAAGGAAGAAAGAAAGAAAGACAGTGGAAAATATTGTGACAAAATAACAACAAAGTTCAGTTACCTTTCTGTTACATTATTTTCTTCTAAACTGCAGCACAAATACAGTTCTATTTTATGGTCAACACAGCCAACAGTCCTTGGCGAGAAAGCAAGAGAGAAAGAAAGAAAGAAACAAACAAACAAAGGAGAGAAAGAAAGAAAGAAAGAAGAAATTAAGGAAAGAAAGAAAGAAAGAAAGAAAGAAAGAAAGAAAGAAAGAAAGAAGGAAATAAATTAATAAAGAAAGAAAGAAGGAAGAAATTGAGAGAGAGAAGGAAAGAAAGAAAGAAAGAAAGAAAGAAAGAGAGAAAGAGAGAAAGAAAGAAAGAGAGAAAGAAAGAGAGAGAGAAAGAAAGAAAGAAAGAACGAAAGAAAGAGAGAAGAAAATATTGTGACAAAATAACAACAAAGTTCAGTTACCTTTCTGTTACATTATTTTCTTCTAAACTGCAGCACAAATACTATTTTATGGTCAACACAGTCAACAGTGCTTGGTGACCTTGCAACTTAAAGCTCTTCTGTCCTTTCGTAACCTTGGCACATACAGTTTTCTGTCCTTCATTTCTCTCTGTCTAGCAAACAGCTGGCTCCAAGGATCACACTCACTAAAAGTACTTGTCACTACAACAATGCCGATGTCAAGCATTTTCTGGTGTAGAGTGACCAAAATTAAACCTATACCATACACCAGGTAGTCCAAATCATCCGCTTTTGCCATGAGGAGATATTCCTTCATGCACTTAAACTGTTGCAGAACGCAATGGCGCAATTCCTATCAGGTGGACGCCAGTGCTTATCAGTGAAGACGAGCGATGAGAGGCAGTTCCCAGGGTTGAGTTAGCGTGTGTAGTCCGTGACAATAGATCTTAGATTGTTTTCTACTTACTAGGACTTTATTTTCCAGGGAATAAACTCACTCCCGTATATGCTGTTACTGTGTGATATTACGGATTACAGATTGTAGTCCCATGCTAAAACCATCGACCTGGGCGGCTTAGTTGGTTAGACGCTGGCCTACGGATTCCAAAGTCGCGGGTTCAAATCTGGCCCAGACCGACGGTTTTTAAGTGTGCCTAAACACGACAACTCCATGTCAATAGATTTACTGGCATGAAAAAGAACTCCTGCGGGACGAAATTCCTGCACACAGAACGCCGATATGTCCTGGCAATTGACAGCGTCGTTCAGCAACAAAAGATATTTTTTTAAAACCGTAACAAAAGCCATGCGAGCATGAGAGCACATATTTCATTGGCATTTGTTAGTTTCTTATTACTGTTATTGAATTATATTATCATTAGTTATTATTATTATTATTATTATTATTATTATTATTATTATTATTATTATTATTATTATTATTATTATTATTATTATTATTATTATTATTATTATTATTATTATTATTATTATTATTATTATTATTATTATTATTATTATTATTATTATTATTATTATTATTATTATTATTATTATTATTATTATTATTATTATTATTATTATTATTATTATTATTATTATTATTATTATTATTATTATTATTATTATTATTATTATTATTATTATTATTATTATTATTATTATTATTATTATTATTATTATTATTATTATTATTATTATTATTATTATTATTATTATTA
This sequence comes from Tenodera sinensis, assembly GCA_030765045.1. Classification (NCBI taxonomy): domain Eukaryota; kingdom Metazoa; phylum Arthropoda; class Insecta; order Mantodea; family Mantidae; genus Tenodera; species Tenodera sinensis. The sequence continues at coordinate 23,672,160 of CM060964.1, forward strand.
TTATTATTATTATTATTATTAATTATTATTATTATTATTATTATTATTATGATCATTCATCATCATTAACATAATTATCCTCATTAATTTTATTAGTTTTACTGTTATTGTTAGTTATTTTATTATTTTATAGTTATTACTAGTATCATAGTCAGGATCAGTATCTCAATTATTAGTTTTATTTAAATTATTTTAATATAATTATCATTATTATTTTAATGTTTTTATTTTTATGGTCCATTATTATGATAGTGTTTTCATCTCTATTGTTATTGTCATCAAACGGTACTTTTATGCTGTCTTCTTTCCCAGAACAGGTTGTTCAAAATGGTGGCCCTGTTGATTGATACATTTCAACTATCTCGTATCCATATGGACGTTTCTGGTTTGGTGTTCGGATGCTCGGAAGGAAAATATTTACCCTCAACTTCTGAGGACTAGGAATTAAAGGCCTCGATGGAAGAAACTAAGATTTAAGTTTAACTGGCAGGGAGGTTGGAGACAAAAAAATCATCCCCCAACCCTCGTAGTCTTTTGGGGTTTGCGGGCATCATTCAGATCGGTTTTTAACTGCGTGTCAGTGACCCTTACTCTGTGTTATGTGCACTGAAACCATTATCACTACAGTATCGGTTCAGTGGTTCGAATGTAGTTAACTTGAAACCAGCTGCTGATGTATTCCTATGCCTCATGATAACATTTGAGATCGTGGAGAATTAACAGCATAAAGATATGAAATACCCTATACACTGTTGGAAAACTTGGATAAATATATGTTAGAGATGAAGATAAAAATACTTGAAGGAAACTACAGGAAAATGGAAGAACGATTACTGAAGAAATAAAACAAGCAAAAAGGAAGCAAACAGTAAAGAGGAAGAGAGAACATTTGTCTCTTCCAGACTATGAGAACATTCGAACCTTCAGGAAATACGCTGAAATAAATTTCTAGCTGCGATATCAAGGGAAGCATTACCTAGACTAGCCGAACGGGAAAGCGTCTGTTTATAACGGTGCCAGTCTGGTCAGCGAATCTGCTGATATAGTTATTAATCTCTCATGTCGTGCAATAAGCAGAGCAACAGACATCGACGGAAGGCGTCCATAATGATCGTTATGCACTAGACGCATCTCACACAACACAATTATCCCCAGGCATTCATTCTCCACTTTCTCTTTGTCCTCAAATAAAAGGAACATTGATGTTCATGAATGCTTAGACCTTAGATGTACTAAAATATCGTTTTTCATGTGTCTGTGAAACAGAGCTTGTTTGTCGCAATGCCAGTGAAATCAGTAACTACATAATCCTGAAACGAGCTAAATCAAATAGCGGTTCCTATATCTCTATATTCAGTTTAATTAATACACAGCGTCTAAGAATCGCCTTAGGCAGTTCTTCACCTAATTTCGGGAGTTATCCCAATGGTCTGTAGACTGACGGATGTTTGGATGTTTGGGTAGCTGAATGGATGTTTGTATGTTTGGATGGATTGGTGGATGTTTACAACTTTGGACGGATATATGGATGGACGTTTGGATGGATAGATGGATGGATGAATGGATGGATTTTTGGATGGATGTCTGGAGGCATGTACGTTTTGATGTTTGGGTGAATGGATGGATGTTTGGATGGGTAAATGTGTGGATGTGTGGATGGGTGATGGATACATATTTGGATGCGTGAATGAATGGATGTGTGGATGGATGAATGTTTAGATGGATGAACTTTTGGATGGATGTATGTTTGGATGGATAGTTGGATGTATGTTTGTGTGGATGTTTTCCTGGATGAATGGATTTGTGTTGGGCTAGATGGATGGATGTTTGGATGAATGGATGAGTTTTGGAATGTATGAAGGTATGCTTGGATGGGCAAATGGATGGATGTTTGGATGGATCTATGTTTGCATGGATGAATGGATGAGTGTTGGGATGTATGGATGAATGGATGTTTGGATGTATGTATGTTTGAATGGAAGAATGACTGAATGTTGAGATAGATGGTTGGATTGATGTACGTTTGAATGAGTGGATGGATGTATGTTTGGATGGATGGATATTTGAATGGATGAATGGATGGGTGTGGGCATAGTTGGATGGATGTAGAACAATAACAAATAAGAAACAAAGAAATGCCAATGAAACATTATGTGCACTCATGTTTGCATGGAAACTATGTCATTAGTCGCACTGACCTTACCTGGAGTTAATCTTCAATATTGTCGTCACTATACCTTTTCTCACCCTTAGATGACAGCATGGAGTTAAATGGGATATATCTGTCTCTATCTAGAGCATTCAAGTTGCCATTAGCCTCGTCCTTTTCTACCTTCGCGCTGTTGCCAGGTTCGTAATAGCGTGGTGTAAATATTGAGTTGTTATACATTTCAGGTTTGAACACGTTATCCTATCCAGAATTCTTTTCTCTATCAGGTTTATATCCTTTTTAGAGTCATTATACATTTCTATAGGCCCATATTTCTTCAGAAAACGTTTTTTTCGATAAAAGTCCGATATTTGCTGTTTCCATGCTCATCACGCACTAACTAACAAACTAACTGCTAGAATACGTCTATATTTTTTTTTCTTACCTAGAGTAAACTATAGTGCTACTACCTGCCTACTTTGATTTCTCTATATTTACTCAGTTAAGTGTTATAATTTTTTAAATTAAATGTTTTCGGAAAACTTTATATCTGTGCACTGCAAAAGTTGCGCAGTGTGAAATTTTTTTGTTATTGAGTTCACATCGGGGACCAAGCGAGAACAAATGTTGAGGAGGGTTGGAGAAAGCTTTTAAAATCAACCAAAAGGTTGTAACCTCTTTCTTTCGTCGAGTAAGGCAAACAAAAGATATTCATCTATTCAGCGTATTCTCGCGCCAGGTCTGACACAGAAGATAGTAAAAGGAGCAGCACTAACATTAGTTCGAAAGAAGTCGTGTGTGTAACTGTGTGGAATCTGTGAGCTGTTATGGCGTAAATATTTTTAGTTATGGAGGGGGAAGCTAGAAAGAGACAATATATTGGTAAATTAAGAAGTAAGAAGCGCCAAATAATTACGAATGTGTTAGATTACTTTTCAAGTAAAATGAGTGTTAGTAAGGCAGTAAAAGAAAGAGCTAAGGCTATCGGGTGTTCAGAAGCAGTAGTGTATAGGATTAAAAAGGAAGTAATGAAAGGACCTCTAAGAACGCCATCGAAAACGAAAGCAAAAGGGGCGGGAAATTAAAAAAAAACGCTAGGCTAACGCAATACGATGGAGTAGTGCAAAGTGGAGTGTGGCGAATTGTTCATTCTTTACAGTTTGCAAATATTCAACCCACGCTGAATATAATTTTGTCACGGGTCAACGGTGATGAGACCCTACCAAATTTCTCAAGGGCCACTCTTAGTCGGTTCATACATGATTTGGGGTGCGAATATGAAAGAAGGGGTAACAAGTGCATATTAATAGAAAGAGACATCATCAGATGGCGACATAAATATCTAAAAGACATAAAAGGGTTTAGGGACCAGGAGAAATCAATTGTTTATACAGACGAGTCATTTGTAAATTTAGGCCATACAGTGACAAAGGCGTGGAGGGATACCAAAGTTAAAAGTGTCCGTCAAGCAGCAATTGAAGGACTAAGTACAGGACTCCGGCCACCTCGGGGTCGCGCGCGGAGAAAGATTCGCAACTAGTACATGTTGCAACACTGCGCTCCATTTAACGTGTACTGTCTTCTAAGTGTGAGATGCGCTATAGTTCCTCAGCTAAATGCACAGTCGGTTGGCCCTGGGTCACCTGCTGAGAGGGCGCCTCAGGGAGAATGGAATCTAGCACTGTTTTACAGTTAGGATTACTATTCACGGTATGCGCAAGAACGATTGGAGGATGGCGTAGGTATCACTGCTGCACTCTGAGAGTCATATCTAACCTTATTACACCTTCAAATTATCTCTGTTTGCCTGTTGCATATAACATAAGTCAGAATGTTTACTGTGTGCCTGTGTAATTCATCTTTGTGTAACTAGAGATGCTATTACCGATTTAGGGGTGTATTACACGTTAATTATATTCGCTACATCAAAGGATCTACTGTGGCAATGCAAATATCTCGTTTGCTAGGAAGCAACTGAGTCATTTTCGTTTTTCATTATAATAATCTTCATATTTAAAAAAAAAAAAATCTGATGTGTTGCACTCACATGACTTTCTCTACTCTTGAACTAACCATTCTTATAAACTCTTATTCCCATATCTTCTTCGTGTTAGTTAAAATAAACATTTGTACAAATTATCTTATTGGTTATTTCCTTGTAGGTGCAAGGGGAATATTGGAATACAGTAGGCTTTGTGCGATAGTCAAATCTTTTAAAGCTTTGAGATTCCGTTCTCTTTGCACACGTAACATAAAAAAATGAACAACGATGACCCATTTCACGAAAGTTCTAAGTTTTCTGAAGCTCGCACACATAACAAGGAATATCTCCGAAATGGTTCACCCTACAAGAAAATTTATTGAGACATAAATTTTGTATTTTAGCAAGATCTAAATTTTTTGTAGAGTATGATTTGGTCTATCTCTAACGGTTTACCAGTTATGTCGTCCAGAGTAAATACGACTACAGGAGCTATAGCCAGAAAATTCAAGATATACATTTCATTTGTCATCAAAATATCTCAAACATATGACATTTTAATCAAAATGGTTAGAGCCATTTTCAAGAAAATCAAAATTTTCCAAAAATTTTCCATGTAAAGGGTAGTTTAGGGTGAGGCTTTTTTATTAAAAATCTTCGTGTCACATCCTTGATAGACATTAAGCTTATATACCAACTTTGGTTTTTAACCGACTTTTCGTTTTTGAGTTATGCTGTCCACAGGCTGACAAACTGACAGACTGACAGGCTGACACACAGACACACACACGAATCTTTTTCTAAAAATGCTTTTTTTGGATTCAGGGGGCCTCAAAAATGTATTTCCGGTGAAATCTCGACATCGAATTTATGGGTGGAATACAATACTTCCCCTACTTACCAGTAGAGAAAGTAAAAAACACATTTCATAGCTCAAAAAGACATGAAGATATATTAAGTCACTCCGTAAGGGTGAAAATTACATTTTCGCCTTACTTTTTGGAATTTTTGTTCCTTGAAATGCCCTCTTTAGAAAGGTATATAACCCATGTTTGTTTCCTCGTGCTAAAGAGATTTAATAACCATAAAAACAAAACACTACGTTGGGCTGTCTAGACTTTATTATTCATAGACATTTCACGAATTTGAAGTAATATGTATTTTAGTAGCAAAGGAAATTTTGTGTTGTGGCTTTCCTGATAACCAGTCTGCTTGTAGATGTCCCTGCTAACTTCATTTCTTGTTCCTATTTGTTGTGTTGATTGTTTTGAAGCACAGGTGGTGAATATAATAGTGAAATGTCAGTATTTACTACATATTGTATATGACAAGTATTTGTATTATTAGTAGTAATGTGTTAAATATGGGAGGAGTAGATTATAGAGTTTTCAAAAAAGGGAAAATGAGATGAAACCAGGTGTACAGAGCCCATTTCAGGGAGGTTGTATTTATTCTATAAACTGTAACTTTTCTAGGTTCTACTGGTCAGAACGAGTTCATATATCCAGAGCTTACTTATCACTAGTAACCAAATCTTCATGCAGGAAACAAAAGGTTGCGGGATTAGGACTATAGCAAGTGGGAGGGGTCAGTCTGTCACATAATCACAACATAGAGGAGCCAAGGTTCAGTCGAAGTAGGAACGTTATAGATAAAGTTTTTGCATAGCCTATATATTTAACTTTGCCACCATTTGAAGTAACATATTCACTCCCAAATTCACTCCCAAGTTCAGCACTACGTGAATATTGAAATGCTGCAGGCATTTTAATGTGTGGAACTAATGAACACATTCGTTGGACACTATGCACTGTAGGCAGTGTGCTTTGTGCTCGTACTGTACCCGCGCGATGACGTCACGCTCTGCCCTTGTGGAGGTAACTTGCAATCGCCTCATTTAGCGACAGCTGTATAAAAGTTCGAGCACCATTTATTATGAATATGCCACTAACTCCACATGAGCGTTTTGTAATCCTCAGTGTTCTATTTGAGTTATGGCTAAAAATAGTATTGAAAATGTTGCTCATATGCAGCTCGATGAGAGAAAATTATTAATTAATATAATATGTGATTTATCAGTACAGCACATAGAAATCTGGGATTTATCATTCGCAATTCATCCTACTTCAACAATACAAGACTTTTGTTTATATTATATAACTCATTAGTGAGATCCAGACTCGAATATGCTTCAGCTGTATGGAGTCCTCATAGTGTCAAAATGTTAAACTTATTGAAGTTATGTAGAAAGGTAGCGTCCTTAAAGGTTAAGTAGTAGCCTTACGGTCGGGGAGTCGGCGTGGCCTTGGCTGCGGCTGGAGGAGGCAGCGGCCGGGCAATGAGGGTAACCTCTACATAGAGGAGACGCCCTAGGGATTACTATTATTATATTAACTAGGTCTTCCTGGGAAGGCCGTGTCTTGGTTGCTGCAACGTTTCGCACTACTATGTAGGGCTTCTTCAGGGCTGCTCCTCTTCTTGACAGTTCCAGTCAATATAGTTCCTGAGGTGCTATTAATAGCACCTCAGGAACTGTCTTGACTAGAACTGTCAAGGAGTAGCCCTGAAGAACCCCTACACAGTAGTACGAAACGTTGCAGCAACCAAGACACGGCCTTCCCAGGAATACTTAGTTAATATGGACACCGGCCGCCAAAGCCTAAAGTTATTCAATGTAAATTCCTAAGGTATCTGTCTTTCAGACATTTTCATTATTTTCCTAAGTTTATATCGTATGAGTCATTGCTTCACTTATTTGAGTTTAAACGTCTGTCACATAGAAGAAATTGCCATGAGTTACTTTTCCTTTACAAATTACTGCATAATATAATTGGCGATCCTAACCTAAGACAATTAATAAGTTTTTATGTTCCAAATATTGCATCCACATAGATTTCGTAGTATTTTGTTCCTCCAGAGGGCAAATACTGATTCACATAAGTATTCGCCTATGCTTTGAATGCAATCACTATACAATAAATTACATCCTTTAAACACTGATATATTTCATATGAATATCACCAGTTTTGCTATATCTTGCAATTATTTGTTACTAATAGCAGATTCATAAATTTATGTACATGTAAATCAATGTTACAAACGTTCTATTTTTTATTTATGTAATTTTTTATGTTGTGCTATGATTTATTTTGCAAATAATTTTGTGATGTTGTGGTTACCTATTTTGTATTTATTTTTTCCACTTAATTATGTAACCAAAAACATATTTTGGGACTATTTCAATATAGTTGGTGCTGCAGGAGTAGCATCTGGAATTTTTATTTGGTATTTTGTCATCGCCGAAGATAGGCCGAAAATTCTCACCGATGAATGTAAAACTAATTCAATGAACCAGTAGTTGTATAACTGTTTCTATCTTAAATAACACGTATTTAGACATACTTACTTATCAATTACGTGAAACAGAAATCGCTTACACCTTCAGTCTCTTCCGAACAGCAACACTTATCGAGGGAACATTATCATCTGCTGCTGATGCCTATGCACCAGGATGCATGAAAACAGCTTTGCCATTGGCTGCACAGTAAACCTAACGAAATTGTTACAATAATATTCTAGATGAAAGAATAACAAGTAAAGTTCAACACCCTAATGCCATAGTGCCCCAAGGTAGCCGAAATTTGCCCGTTTTACGGTACACATTGCATATACTCGGTGATCAAATGCACTCCGGACTTCTGTTTGAATGTGTGGCGTTATGAGAGACTGTAAGTCGGTGTAATCGATCCATTTAGTTGAGAGGAACTAACAGATGGCAATATAGAGCGCTTCAAAGAAGCACAGAGGGGAGAGGGCTAACCTCGTGGTGTGCACAACTTGAGATGGGCCGATAAGTCAGTTTCTTGCAACTGGTGAACACGTTCCATTCTATAAGAATTCAGCCTCACTGACATACAAAAGTTTCTTTGTTAATGAGTAGTAAGGATGTTCTTAACCTGACTGACTTAATTTAGCGTGTTCTATCTCTATGTCTGCTGAGAGCGATTACCTTCCGTGAAACTGAGTTTCTCACGGGGAAGAAAACATTAGCTATTGCAATAAAAGCACGAGAATGAAACTGAATGAAATTCAAAATTATATGTTAAGCTTCTCAACATGGTTATGTCAAGCACCTTGTACCATCCATCTTGGATAGGAAATAATATGGCTCCTGGGTACGTCTGAGGCTCCCCTTCCGGGGGTCCCTAGTTCGATTTCCGCTGGACTAGTCACTCAGATCTTCATTTTCTTGCGGCTTTTCATTGATGTTTGGGTGAATTATATAATCCCGGGAATTTTCCTGTTATTCCATTTTGTCATGTTTCAAGGTCGAATGTGGAAGGTGGGTAAGGCTTATGGCGGAGGAATTTTCTTTGTGAAGCTCTCCGTCGTCTTGTTTGGCATATGACGGCTCCCTCCATGGGAAGAGGTAGGCTGTTTGGTAGTTTCACTGACGTCGGGATGTAGTATCTGGAAACGTTAAGGACCCCACATATGCTCGAGTGCTCGGTTTTGAGATCCATACTGCTCAAAGCTTCACTCAACAGCATCTGACACTACAATTTTGTGTGAAATTGAGTCATAATGGTTCGTGAAGTGATAACTGAATCACATAGGACGTTTACTGTCCTCCAGAGGTGCTTAATGGATAACTCAGTTACGCTATGCTCCTGAAGACATTCTTTTCGTTGCTTGCAAAGCGCTATAAAAATATTCCGCGTGTGGCTAACTGACATTTACACTACATTTTCTTCTTAAAATGTCTGTCTAATGATCAATATAGGTGTAAAAATGTTATTTTAACGACATATGATGACAGAGAATACATTGGCGGTTGTGATACGGAATATAAAAACCTTAAAAAGTGAAACAATTATTTAATAATGAGCACTAAACTTTTCGTGACTAACTGACCTACAGTTGACAAAAATGTCAGTTAGTCACGAAAAGTTTAGGGCTCATTATTTAATAATTGTTTCACTTTTGAAGGTTTTTATGTTCCCTGTCACAACCGCCAATGTATTCTCTGTCATCATATGTCGTTAAAATAACATTTTTACACCTATATTGACATTAGACAGACATTTTAAGAAGAAAATGTGGTGTAAATGTCAGTTAGTCACACGCGGAATTGCTCATATTAGATTTACCGACCCGTAACTACGTCATACATTTAAACTTAGTGGTGCAAGTCCCAAACAAACTCGATCAACTAGTGTAGGCGATTTCTGAAATTCTAATAAGTTTTGTTACGAATACTAATATAAATTTAGTCAGCTGGCGCTGAAAATATTCAATTAATTTAGTGATTCAGGCTCCAAATAGGTTAACCGTGGGCTGAGATGTAATTAGTATAATTTCACATAAGCTATGGTGTAAGCTAAAGGCACTATAAGTAACCACTAATGTTTCTGAATGTAATATAATTATTAAAATTCAGTTTGTCTGGTCAAACTAAACACCAAATACACTTTTGTGCCAATATGGTTAAAATGTTGAATGATATGTTTTCTCTCACTGTACACATTTGTAAAATTTTGAAATACTTATCGCAGTCACAATTATTTTAACAGCAATCGCAAAAGTTAGATAACTACAACTTCAGAAACAGATAAGAAGCTGTCTTTGAAGGAAAACCAGCAGAAATAACAACATGATAATTAAATTCTAATTTATTCATCTTCTCAATGCATCATTAGGAAATAATTATTCTAAGTTATGAGACAAACCAATGTTCAGACAGTATTTTAATTGTGTCTCTGTAATAATTATACAAAATTTTGTAAAATGTCTGTTTTCTTGAATAGGAAAGCTTTATTCTTCCACAAAAGAAGCATGATAGGAGCATCATTATCTGAAGTATATTACGACACAAGCCTTCGGGACATGTCCTCAGTGATGGCCCCTTGACGGTTCTCTCTCTGTATCTGAAGTTTATAGCCAGCTAATGATGATGGAATATGCATCATCAACATTGTTAGAAATGGAACTCCAGAGAAAATGTCGAACACGGCTTTCACATTAGCATGTCAGGAATGAGTCACGTCCCACTGGAATACATTGACAAGCCTGAGAATCTGTAATACGACAGAACAAGTCTATAGATGCTCGATTCGCGTTTTAATTAAAGCGTCGATTCCAAACCTTGAAGCAAATCAAGAAATAAACCTCATAGACAACAAAAATGGGCACACACGTGCGCTGCCTGAAGGCATTCAATAAGAAAAATGCATTACCATGCTTATGAAAGAGAACATCAAATTAGACATTTGAACGTTCTCGATCCTGAGGAATCAGGAGTGCAATTCAATTTCTAAACAACTTCCTGAAAATGGGTAAATAATGTACACAAGAGACCATTGCTCGATATGAACACAGAAGATGCATTCTTACTCCAGTCAGGCAATAAAACAGCCTTATGCAAAAGGAAGCAGGGGACAACAGTTAGCTATCCTCTTGTCAAGTGAATCGCTCACATAATCAATACAATGTTTTCTAACGAAGATACAGCGACTTCGTTTGCTCGTATGTCTGGCTTAATGGGAATTTTCGTAGCGGCGGAAAGCGCGGCGTTTGCCGGCAGAGTCGGATATTCACACTCCCTTACATACAAGCGCATAGATTCCCCATGTAAATTGTAACTACAACAAACACATAGCTTTATCATGCAAAATATTGCAAAATAATGGCTTTGTGACGCTACACATATTTTTAAAATGTCCATTAACACTCATTAATTCTTCACGCATCTAAAATCAGCTTTGTTTATAAAAATTAAATGCCGGTCCAGGGTCATCATTGACCTTATCTTACACCCAATTGCAGAAATTAGTTCCATTCACATTACCGCGTATTTGCAATACCTAAAAAAAGCTATCTTATAACAACAATAGTAATAATAATAATAATAATAATAATAATAATAATAATAATAATAATAATAATAATAATAATAATAATAATAATAATAATAATAATAATAATAATAATAATAATAATAATAATAATAATAATAATAATAATAATAATAATAATAATAATAATAATAATAATAATAATAATAATAATAATAATAATAATAATAATAATAATAATAATAATAATAATAATAATAATAATAATAATAATAATAATAATAATAATAATAATAATAATAATAATAATAATAATAATAATAATAATAATAATAATAATAATAATAATAATAATAATAATAATAATAATAATAATAATAATAATAATAATAATAATAATAATAATAATAATAATAATAATAATAATAATAATAATAATAATAATAATAATATAATTCACCAATAAAAATAAAATCGTGAATAAAAATTCACTAAGAAATGAATAATGTACGGCAGCTATCCATTTCCAGGCCCGTTACGGACCTATGTATACCGGATGGAAGGGAACTTATTACATTAACTTAAACCAGGGGAAGATCTCAGTACTTGGGGCACATTGTGTATCTTGCGTTCTTGTCTCTGACCATTTCCTACGCAGATATTTTACTTTTGTCGAAAACAAGCTGGCAACATTTCACTAGGTCAGTACATAAACAAACACCATAACTGTGCGTCTTGAAAACAAACTCATACCCTGCCTTGTCCTTCCGTGTTTACTGTGCGAGTGTAAGCCAATCAGAAGCGTTAGCTCCCAAAATATTGCACCAAAACGTCCGACCTGTTTACATCCAAATAACCTGGTCATTTCCCTGACCAGTCTCAACTCAGATTTGTCGACTTGCCACGTCACGTCTGAGAGAACAGCTCGGAGTATTCCTAGATATATTTTAAGTGATAAATTATTTCGACACCCTGTGTGATGTCCCATAACTACTACCGGAGCTGTGTCAGAAATAAGTTACTCTACACATTTTACAAGTAACAAACTGTTATTTTCGTATATTCTTGTGGAATTACGTATCCAAGTTGGATCAAAAAGCTATTTATTTTTTTGAAATCGGCTGATCAAAGAACAAAATGTCATTCGACTCTTTGGTTTGTAATGCTTCCACGAAGCACATATTACAAGGAATGTAATGACTTTGTTTCCACCCTGTATATGGGAGGTACAAAGGACACAGAAACTGAGTAGATGAAGTGCATGTCTGTTTATCAGCTATCTTGTTCACAAACTGAGTTGTTAAAGGGATTTCTGGTTATCAATTATCTTGGTTACAAGAATTACTTACTTTACTGGTGTTCCCAATTAACACACCAACCACAGTCCTCGCTAACACCGCAGAAGTAATCTGATTACCAAACTAAGAGGGCATATTCTACCTAGACGATGCCTTCTGTGAAGGAACAATTAATACCATCAATGGAGACTATTGCATGTTTGTTTCTAAGACCTAAGTTAGAGCCAAGAATCTGGGAATTACCTTCCTAGAGTGCTACTCTGTAGACTAGAGTTCACGGAGACATTTGAATACCTTTAGTGTCCATTACCTAACACTTACATAACCACCGTACCATTTGTTACTTATACAGCTTCTTGGTGCACCAATCGCCTTCTTCGTTGGTAAATTTCGGCATATAAACATTAACCTATGAATAAAATCAATGAAACCTAAATACAAATAGACGGACAGACAGACAGACGGACGGATGGGCAGGTGGGCAGACAGGCGGGCATATAAAATCTGCAGTACTCTATGCTGGTTCCTAGTTACCCTCCCCGAACGTATATCTACAGATTTTAAGGGACACTGGGAGTGAAATTTGAAAGTTCCACATTTTTTGATACATTTTTCTGAAATTTTTACTGTGTTTGTATCCATCTAAGAATAGGAGGTACACCAAATTTCATTAAAATTGGATAATTCGTTTAGGATATATAAATTATTTTATGAATTTAATAGGCACATTTTCAAAATAGAGCTCGCGTCTATTGACTTTTCAAAATTCATTTATATTGGCAGAACTAATACTCTAAAACATGGGTAACAATTGTATGAAGAGATATTTCAAATATGTTTGCTGATTATGCCGTACATATTTTTTTAATAACAAAGAAAATTTAATCTTAAAAATTATTGGTTTTTTTTCATACAAAAAAAATGTTTTTGGAATTCATGTTAATTATAACGCCAATATTGAATCATAGTTTTGTTTAGCTGCTATTTATGAATACTTTTGGAAGTTTTCATTGAATTTGAAGCAAAACTCAGGCGCCACCTTCTTTTGGAATGTGCAGAAATGTAGTTTTGAGAAAAACAGGCTTTTATATAGGAGCATGCTGTGTACGTTAAGGGAAGAGCGCTATTTGAAAGGGCCGTAATGGCCACATGGAGTGGGGGATATGAAAAATGTTAGCTGATCCAAACGCATTAGTGTTCCAGGAACATTTTAAGGTAAAAAAACAATTTTCGACTTTTTGACAATTTTGACCAAAATTTCACTCCCACCTTCACTAGATGGAAATATTATACTTATACAGATATATTTTAAAATTATCAACTAAAAACGCGTTAAAACAAAATAAGGGAAAAAAAATAATATATAAAAATTTTAAACGCTAAATAAAAATTAACTTAAAAATAAAAATTAAATAATGGAAATCAGTAAACCTCGCTGCCCCTAAGGAAAAAAATGACTACATTGTTGGTAGTTGGTAATCAGAAGTAACTATTAAATTTAACTATTATGTATATATTTCCAAAAATTACTTTGTTGTGTGTACTATTCAATTAAATGTATCTATAATAAAAAACAATCGTGGTGTTTTAACTTCTGTAATTTGGGTGAAAAACTTTTTTCCCTTTAAACACAAATATTAAAAGTCTATTTTAATTTAAACTCCTAAAAACATTCCTAAATTCAGAATTAAAACTTTACAAAGAGAAAAAATAAGTGAAACAAAATTTCAAAATTAAGTTTGGTAAATTAAATAGAAATTATATTTCTTAACTAAAGGTTACACATTCTAGCTCCAAATATTTTTTGCTGTATACTTTAATTCAACATATATACTTTTGACTACTTTAAAGGTATTTTAGTAACTAATCGGTTAACTAATACCTAATTTAGAATAATTATCTATTTATTTGAAAAACTGTTTTCAACAATGTAAAATTTATTTATCACAACACTTTCCATACGTGTAAAATGTTCACTCACCTTTCCCTCAATTACTCATTTATAGTTAAACATTTTCCGTGAGAAAGTAATAAATATTTGAGTGGCTGTCTTTCGCAGTCTGCGACACTTTTGATGCCATCCTCAATATTTCCCTCTTTGATGAATGTGCTGCCGGCTGGTACAGTGATGAATTATGTGATCTTTCTCTCGGGGTATGACTGAGTGGATGCGAAAATAGGCAATAGCAGTTAGGGGAACACTGAAGTGATGTATGTCGCCAATGCTGTGGAGTCAACAATGAAGTCATTCTGCTTCTTGCTTCCCAGTACTTAAATATTACATCTTGATAATTTTGTAAAGCTGCACAATTTGGAGAAGTTAGTATACCAATTCTGTGGAGATGTTCTCCCAGGCAATCATGTCCAACAGTAAACCTCATCATGGCAGCAGAAAATTTGCAGGGCAATTCCGAGTTACAGAAGCATTTTCTAGAAGTATTTTCATATTTCAGTTACCAATTTTTTCAGTTACTGCAGATTTGTAATTTTCATTTTTATTTTCTTTATAATCCGTTTAATCGATTTATCTGAATCTGGGAGGTACATAATGCTTTGCGAAGTTTTAATCCACTAGGGAGGGGAACATATATTTTGGACGCCATTTTTAAAGCGGCGCGCCTCTACCTCTGCCTTTTAAATGGGCGTGCCCACAACCTCCATTTTCGCGGGGGCTTGGGATAAATTTCTTGTTATTTTTTCACATTAAAAATCTATATTCTCCCAGAAAACTCTAGCTAGAGATCTAAAACTTTTTTAAAAGATAGTTCAGAATATTGTTACTAAAATGTCCAATTGGCATTTTGATGATTATAATTTTAAAAAAATAGCATAATAATGCGATGTTTTTATGACATTTTTACACTTTGCAGTACTAAAAAATTTTTTTAAGAAAAAACATTCATTATAAGAAAATTTCCATCCTTTAATTTGTTACAAAAGTAATAAGAAATATAATTTAAAAAACTCAACTTTGTAGTTCAACATTTGTTAGAGGACATAGATTTTGATTATACACAATAAATCACGTTACCGCGGAGCCATCTCGTTCGGGTGATAACTTTGTAAACATAAGATTAAATTAACAGAATTGGTATGTAGCGGGATATAGCTCTCGCAGAGTGTTCTATTCAATTACTTTAACCTATTTAGGTAAGCATTTTATTTTTTGCATTACCTGTAAATTAGAATAGCTGCACAGTTGTTGTTTAATTTATAAACCAGATTGAAAATTAATTTCATGAAAGCATTAAAGCAAACGTTTGCTCCCTGCTTTTGTTTAATATTCATTTTTGTCCTCCTCAATGTAAAACACGTTACTTTAACCATTTGATTATGCTTTGTTCGAATTTGAGATGGGAAGCCAAGACGAAACACAGTAGGCAAAGTAGATAGTTGATTGATTTCTGACATCATCGTGAGCTCCGTGTGCAATAAAAGCCTTGCAGGCTGTACCGGCGGTGTCTAGCAGTCGACAGGGTCACCTATGCAGGAGAGTTGCAAGCAAGCTGCCAAACTACAAATGGGTAGAATCAACTTGGGACTTGACAGTCACCTTGTTCACTCAGCTGCAGGAGGCGTGTCAGCAGGTTGTGCCAATAACATACCCAACGTTACCGATGGTGTCATCCTTGTTGCACATTATACGCCAAAGCATGCCAACACGCCCTCGTAGACTGTGAAGCCCAAAGTTGATTGTGCCCAATTCTAAGAAGCGGCTTATGAGAAATCCAACCCCGAGGGCATCTCAGGAGGAACTCCAAGATGGAAATATCTTAATGGGGCTTCCAATAGGAGCCTTTACTTATAGGGCTAATGGTTCACCAGAAGCCAAGGTGGGAATGCATCTTGCCGAAGCTGCATTGCACCAGGGTGATAAATATGGTGTAAGGAACTGGGCGAAACTCTACAGTATATAGCCAGCGACCAAACGGCGATCTTTTGTGCCTCTGCTCCTGATGGGGCACTATCCGGGAGGATGGATGAGGCGAATGGATCCTAAGGGCGGCCGGAATGTTGCCACGACAAAGTAGGAAGTAGGGTCCCTACTTTTTCCCAGTTAGAAGCACCCCAGCGGAGGCTGTATGTAGATATTGTACTCGAGGGACCTCAATGGAAACACTGAATAAAAAATAAAAGATTGGGGAACCCTTGAATGAGGAAAACCTGGAATGTGGACCCAAAACCACGAAGATAGACATAAAGATAGATTCTGCTAATCAAGCCTCATCATCATCATCATCATCATCATCATCATCATCATCATCATCATCATCAGCAGCAGCAGCAGCAGCAGTTTCTGATCCTAGGAAAGTAGTAATTAAACACAACTGAACACAGAAGAAAACACTGCTTCAGGGATTAACAAGCCACACTTGAAGAAGCAGCTTTCTGTAGGCTTAATGCACAAAGATTGTAATTACAAAGGCAATAGAAGATTATTATTTAATCTTCTTAAATACAATTTAGTCAATAAACTACTGTTTCTGGTTAAAAGGGACAGAATTATTTAACTAAAATAATAGTAATGGGAAATAATACAATGAACGTTGAGGATTCAGTGTTAAGGGAAATTATAATCTGATTTCGTCACTGTTAACTCCAGTTCAGTCGAGCCCAGTTCAATCCTATCCGGTTCAATCCTAGAATTGCTGAACCGATATTTTTAATGACCAGCTGGGAAGATTTTTTTCTACATGTTACATCTGTTGTTATCCTATTGAGTACCTACGGGACGAAACAAAGTGCAAATGTCTAAAATGCAATCAAATGTAATTAACAAGTTACTTGGGTGTGCCGACCAATGCTTGCTCCACAAACAATCGTTATTTAACAACTATCTAGAATTTCCAGGACTTGGAAGACACTCGATGGAAAGTTAAAGAACCCAGACTTTACGCCAATGTTTTAATCCTTTTGCGTGAATCAGGGGATATTTCATCTGTTGTTAGGAATATCTGGGCTGCACCAAATTACAATTATAACGGGTAAAATGTGAGGATTCATCATCAAATGTTTAAGATCATTGTACCATAATACCATAATGAACTGGGAAAGGTAAATTAAATTATGGCTGACACAAAATTTCATGGAACTTGTCAACACAAAATCCAATCAGAGGCTTGCTACGCCTTGCGGTGTTGTATGATAAATATGATGTGAAATCATGCTGTAAAGCCGGTGAGATAAATATCATTTGCGCCCATAAGATTTACAACAGGAAAGAGAATGGAAGCGGTCAGCTATCAACCGCCATTAAATTCTGTGTCTACCATAATCAACCATTCGGATTTTAAAATCTACCCACGAGTCACATTTGATCATGCATTTATGGGTAAATGAAGGTAACTCTGTAACTGAAAGTTACTTCTATGCTGTTAAGGGTACATCGAAGTGGAAAAAAAAAAAAAAAAAAAACAAAAACAAAAACAAAAAAAAAAAAAAAAAAAAAAAAACGTGAATTTCTAAGGTATTGAAGTTAGAGACTTAATTTTTTGCACGAGCATTACTAACAACTAAATACATATGTGTACCAAAATTCACTCCAATATCTAATCACATTCTCACATATTAAATAATTTTATTGAGTATAATCAAAATCCATCTCCTCCAACAGATGTTGAACAACAGAATTGAGTTTTTAAAATTGCATCTCTTATTACCTTTGTAACAAATTAAAGGAAGGAAATATTGATAGAGTGAATAGTTTTTCTTAAAACAATTTAATAACGCAAAATGTAAGAATGACATAAAAAACAGCGCATTACTATATTAATTACTTTTTGAAAGGTATTAGCAATATCAAAATTTCAAACGTACATTTTACTACCCATATTCTGAACTATATTGGAAAAGAATCTGAGATTTATAGCTAGATTTTTGTGGGAGAAGGTTATGAATATGAGAAAGAAAAAAAAAAAAAAAAAAAAAAAAAACTCGAACGTGGGCATGGCGTGCAAAAATGTGTTCCCCCTCCCTAGTGGATTAAAATCTTGTAGATGTATTCTTTAACGTATGCATTTTTTGCAATACAAATTCAAATATCGATTTTCGTGACCAAACAGGGCAAAATATCACTTCGGTGTTCCCTTATGCCATGGTCAGCTGGAGACGTTTCGTCCACAGCTGCGGTGGACATCTTCAGTGGCGCGGTAGAAAGTTTCGCTGCGTCTCATATCTCCAGCGCACCAACAGCCAGGAAAAAACTTTCAGTGACGTTGTCTCCGGACGTGAAAGCCTGCGCTCTCAACTAAAGCTAACTTGGCGCTGCAGCATAGGGTCCTGAGTTTGATTGCTAATACCAAAGTTCTCAACAATGAACAATTATCCATACCGATACTGGGGATCTAAACTTGCTCCTCTTGCACTGCAGACCACAAACTGTCAGAACGCTAACAGGACGACAATATTTTTGTTTGTATGTAATTGTCATTTTAGAAAACCCCCCAAAAGGGATAGGCTGCACAACAAAGAGAAGAGAAGAAAAGAAAAGTAAGGAAAGTGGGGATATTTTACAACACAGACATCTGCTGCCGATTTTTATGACTGGTATAAAATTTCACGCTGTCAGTGGAGGAAGGCTATTAAACTTTCCTCACCTTTCGAAGGAAGTAAACAGGGTTGATTACTTCTACAAGAACTCCTGAAGGGAGCTGATCTTGAACTTAAGGAGAGTATGCAGGTATTTTGGTCAAAAATTTCGTTTTTCTGTTTATTGCCAAGTTTGGTAATGTGAAGCTGGTTTAACAAGATGTCGTTGTTTTGAGTCAAAACACCCCCGCACTAAAACGGTTCCTGAAGATTTTATAATTCAAACTTTGAAATTTGGGGGACCTGGGGAAACTATTTGCTATTTTGGGTACCTTAAAAGCACTTACATCAGTACCTAGAATACAAGTTTCTACTATGTTAGAAAATGATATATTTTTATTTATGAAAAAGATTCTCCACTGTGTAAAACGCATGTCCAAATGACTTCATTTACCCACTATAGGGCTTTAGAAGTGATTGTCAAGATGATTCGTTCAAAATAGCATCGCATCGTGTATTAATTAATAGAGCGTTTCGATTTTTCAATCAGTAACTTTATTACAGAACGGATATCGAAGGAGCAGGGGTTGCCGCTGTTGGTTAAGGGGAGATTAACCACTCTATACTGCCAAATAGGGTTGTGACAAACAGCTATTTCCCGGTAACGGTTAGAACTGTGGCAGTTGCAATGCGTTAACGGTTACCATTAACGAGTACATTAATGGTTATTAGTAACATTACTTGTAGCTGTGTTTCAGTATTTGTGACCTCGATACAAGAAGTCTTTAGTATTTGATGTGGTCTAAAAATAAGCCTGTATGTCTAGCCCTGTGGACACTTTATCAACGCTTGGTTTATTATCACAAAATGCATCCGCACTTGCTTGTACATTTCTGCACATTTACACAGTTTGCACAAGTGAACTGAGATACAGGGTGGAAGGGAAGTCATTACATTAATTTAAACCAGTGGTTGATCTCGGTATTTGGAACACATTTTGTATCTTACGTTTTTGTCTCTGACCATTTCCTAGGGAGATATTTTAGTTTTTTCGAAACTAGGCTGGCAACACTGTAGATTGTGTGGATGTCACTTTCCCTAGCTCAGTACATAAACAAACTTCCTAACAGTGCGCCTTGAGAACACAAACAAATACTCTGCCTTGTCCTTCTGTGCTTTCTGTGCGAGTGTGGGCCAATCGCAAGCGTTAGCTCCCAAAACGTTACACGAAAAGTGAAAGTACCCGATCTGTTTACATATACAAACAAGGTAAATTCTCTTACCAACCTCAACGAAACGTTGTCGACATACTTCACGTCTCAAAGAGCTACTCGCGGAATTCCTTCACGTTTTTTAAGTGATTAGTTATTTCGAAACTCTGTGTAATGTCCCATAATTACTACCGAAGCAATGTCAGAAATAAGTTACTCTACGCATCTTACAAGTAACTATCTTCGTACATTCTTATGGAATTACGCATACAATTTGGATAAGAAACCATTTATTTTTTCAAAAATGGCTGATCAATGCCATTCAACTTTTTTGTTTATAATGCTTCTATGAAGCACATATTAGAAGGAATGTAGTGACTTCTCTTTCACTCTGTATAAGGCAGCCAGGGGTGGCCACAGAATTTGTTTAAGGGGGGGGGGATATGATGAGGTACTACAATTAGACCATCCTGAAATATAATGTAAAATATGCAATATAAAATTTCAGTTTTACAGAGTTATACAATTACATTTAAAGAAGAACCGACGAGGCTTTTTACACATTTTATCCAGTACTTGAGTTATATACGTATATTAACGTTAGTCCATTCTTTCTGTCTGCTGCCATGGTGTTCCTCAAATAGGTCTTCAGATACTGTAATGTTGAGAACGAGCGTTCTGGTGTTGCTGTAGCTACTGGTAAAGTGCAGAAAACCTTCAGCGCCTTGTGTGTGAAGGGGAAAATAATTTCATTCCACCCATTCATAGATGATATAAGCCCCTCCATTGTTACTACCGAAGCAATCCAGGAGTTTCCTGAAACTGCAGAACAATTTGTGTTGTCGTAATGCAGTAGATGCTCATACGATTTGAAATGAGATTATGGGAAGCATATTATATCATTAACCGCTCTAAATCACTCTTCTCTGAATAATGATGGGAGGACATTATTGTAATATATTTAGATACTTCATTAAATGCACATTAATTATGTTAATGAAAATAATTAACGTAGCAAACGCTGGGATTCTTTGAATATATTTGTGAATTAATGTGAATATTTATTGGATCCGTCCCTGATGGCAACCTAAATATAAACATCACGTAATGAATATATAGCAAAGGAAATCACATACTGTTACCCATATAATCACGTGCAAATCATATAACTTAAATATTCTAGTAGGGCCTAAGTTAAAACATGATAGTGGCATTTTGAAAGCCTATGTTGCTAAGAGAAGAGAAATACGATTTTGGGGGTCCCTCCGTTGTATAATGTACCCTTTCATCTATCATTACTGTCGCTGCCGCCGCCGCGGCCTTATCCACTTCAATCTCTCTGAATAACACACACAACCCACTTCTCAAAATTGTAAAATCAAATAAATTGCCAAAACTCTGCTTTAAACTCGAAACCTTCTTCTTGAAACTGTCTTGCAAATTCTTTAAAATTTGCTGAATGTAAAATACTAAGGAATTTGAGTTCTTCCAAGTTAACAGATCGGAAATAAATATTGATTTCATTCATATTAAGAATATCCAAGAGAAATATCGTATAAGAAGATGATACACATTATCTTTTATTAGGACCAGGCATACCATAAGATCAGATACTCTATCCCAGATAGATTCAAATCCATGTCTGAGTTTCATAAGAGGCATTGCAAATTTGTCAACTTGTTTACGGCAAAACTTAATATCAAACGCCTTCTTTTTAAAGTTAAAAGTTAAACCCCGGCGCGATAGCCCACAAGGGGCCAAGGCCTACCGCCCAGCCGCTACGTCCCCCACCTCTGCCCACTACAGGTGTCATTGGTGAGGTGCAGTACTGGAGGGTGGGACGTGGTCAGCGCCCCGAGCCCTCCCGGCCAGTTATGCGGTCTTCTAGACCTGGGGCCGCTACTTCTCCATCAAGTAGCTCCTCAATTGGTCCCCCGGGACCTAACGAGGCTGAGTGCACGCCGTGCCAGACCTCCCAGAGGGGATAAAATCCCCATGCTGGTACCGGGGATCGAACCCGGGTCCTCCGCGCCAGAGGCAAGCGCACTATCTTTTTGAAGTACTTGAAACAATATATGAGCCTGAAGAATAGTACAATAAAACGTTGATATCAAATCCCCGTAATGTTGAAAGAACTTTAGCACCATATAACTACCGCTTCGGAATCCTAACCATGTGCATGTTGGACCATTGATTTTTCAAGCATTCTATATATTATTTGTATTTTTACACAGTTTTTAATCGCCCGTTGCCATAATTCTGTCTCGTTGGAAATATCTTGTTTATTTCACAGTAAATTAGTGTCATTTGCTTTGTAGATTTTAAAAAGAAAATGGCAAAACCAGAAAGTGAAGCAGGAAATATTTTACACCGCTTAGTAAAACTTATAGCTGGTGATAAAAGTAAGTTTAGTCTATGTGCGTAGGAATACACAAATCCACTTGTGTGCACTTTTTTCTTACTCTCACCTGAAGAGCACTGTGTACCCTTGGCATTACAGTCGCCGCAGCAGATGTCTGTGGCACCACTTTTTTCACAGTTAAATTCTTTTGAGATATCAAACACAGGGTGTGCTACACATTTGCTGTCCTATTGACACTGACACCCCTGAAACACAGTAATATTTCTTCAATACTTTCAATTTTTGTCACACCTCTGATTTCTTTGTAATATCTGTGGTCCTATTCTCAGCAAAATAAGTCTCAGAATTTAATTCCTTATTTAGTTTGTCACCAGCTCCGAAACAGAATAAATAGTATTCTGTACGCCACTGGACATCCATGAAAACATCGTCCAATTCGACAAGTGATGAGGTAAGTCTATATTGCAAACTCCTAATTCCTTCAACCAGCTCAGCTTTCGGATTCCTCATATTTTCCAATTGCAAGTTCCTGCTTTCCAAAGAGCATACTACGAAAGAACTTTCCTGTTTCCTTTCGCGTCTTCATTGTGTTTCTGTATTTTGGGCCAGAATGGTTCACTTAAACAGGTTACTATCTACTTATTTCCAAACTGTGTAAATTATTTGAGGCAAATAATGTGATTTTGCATTCCTTGATGCCTTTTCTAAGCTTTGTGGAAATTATTCAAGTCATCAAAATCTGCATAATACCATTATGCTTTTGCCTAGAAAAAATGGACAGCAAAACAATTTTCGCAACGTATGACAGCCAAATAACCATGGAATTGTATCATACATACTTTCATTAAAATGGCGCGTAAATATTTTAACACTTTTGCTTTGCATTCTAATGTCATTATTTTCGGTTTATTAATTTTAATTATATTTAGTTTTTTCTTATAACTGAATGAACTAAAATTAGTTTTCAATACTCCTATTGTATAGTCACACGTAGACCCTTCTTGCACTGTAAGACTGCTGACGCTGCAGACTGCAAGCAAGTACTCCACCCAGTGAAGCCAATTTAGTTGTTTTCAAACTAAAACTGGTCTTTCTGGAAATACGTTTAGTCGGCAAAATTTATAAATTTAACATTGCTAGTATAGGGATTTAGTTGCTTGATAAACTGCATTTGGTTGGGCAGAAATGTTTCTAACATTGACAACACAGAAATTTAGCGGATTTCTTATTTTTGTCTGGTTATTTTTCTTGATCCTCTATTGGCAACACTGACTCCACCTGCACACTCAGACTCTGCAGTAATTCGTAGAGCTGGCCAATGTTAACCTACAACAGAGAAAGTATCAAATTCTCACACACTTAAAACTGCACGAGAACTCCCTATTACTACCTAATATCAATGTTAACAAAGTACTCTTGATAACGCTATTGAATTACACTTATAGCTCTATTTAAAAGTGCCACATAAAGTGAAACAAACTTTCCTTCGCAAACTACAGAGAATTCACGTGCCGAACTGTTTCAACGCTTCATAGCAGTTACGAACGAGTCCCGATTGCTTCCGGAAACAAACGAATTATATCTCAGATAAAGAGGTTAGAGTACGTGAACACGAAAACATTCAGTATTGAATGAGCTCGCGACACTGGTCGGTCAAGCTTCGGCGGTTGTCCAACTGTGCGCAGCACAGTAGATGTTGGCAAATAAATTCTAAATATGCATCCAGAGCAAATAAAATATTGTTTCTCATCCTCTTCTGAAACTCTTGGGGAGTTGAAGTGGTGCTTCCAGTGCTTATATACACTGCTATCTTATTCTATCCCATCACATCCTAATTCCATAAATCAGTTCGTGGCCCTTATGCTGTATTAAATGACATTTCCTCCAATCTGTAGCTTCTGAATTAAATAAAATGCCATCAAATGTTCGTTCCACAGCTTTTCTACAGCAATTTGCTTTGTGTTTCTTCCTCAGTGGAGGAACATATTTTCAGATTTCCTGTGTCTTTCACAGTATTTATAGTATTCTGACAGCTGGTGTAAGTCTCGTTATGAAATCAACAAACTATTTATTTTCTGTACATTGAGATGTTATTTTAGGCTCCAAAGACTTTAGCATTTTTCTTATTTTCCCGTATAATAAATTAACTGTTTTTCAACAGACTTAGAATCTGCCCTACTCATCACCAAGTTCATATATTTAGTAGAATTTTCATAAACAATGCTAATACGTCTCTACTTCTCTGATTAAGGGAGTTGAGTGAGTATTTACTTTACCCATATAATAATAATAATAATAATAATAATAATAATAATAATAATAATAATAATAATAATAATAATAATAATAATAATAATAATAATAATAATAATAATAATAATAATAATAATAATAATAATAATAATAATAATAATAATAATAATAATAATAATAATAATAATAATAATAATAATAAGTTTATTGTCTATAGACTGCAATACAGTTTCTGATATTATTACAAATTGTAATTATGTATTCAGGATTTCAAACTTACAATCCGTCCAGGGTGTATAGTGCGTTACTTATGAAGTAGTTTTTGAGCCGAAGCTTAAGGGTATGTTGTGCTAGAGTGCTGTATAGGATTTTGTGGTTTATTATACAGATGCAGCCCGATTTCACTACGACCCTGTTAACTAATATTTATTCTAAAAGTGTATGTATAAAAGTCACAGTTATCTCATGTGTTACAATGATGGAAACTGTGGTTGCTTAAGCTATCCTTTTGCAGTACATATATTATTTATTACTTTATATACATATAGTGAAAACATCGTAGGAGTACGGCTGGGCCGTAGCCGAGTGGTTGGACCATTCGCTTCTCACCAAGGCGGCCCGGGTTCGATCCTAGGCGCTGGGGCGGGTGTCCTCCAGGTTTTCCAGTTTCCCCCGCCATCTCATTCCACCAGTGCTTCATCTTCATTGCATGTATCAACAGTATCACCGTCTGCGATGCCGTGTGTAGTAAAAGCGGGCGTTAAACACTACAAAAGTTGTAAGAACTTGTTTTTTCCCTAAGATATTGTCTGCATGAATCTCTAAAGTTTATGTGACATGTCATACTAATTGCTTTGCTCTGAAACTTATAAAGTATTTCTATGTTTGATGCAGCACTGCATCCTCAGAATTCTAACCCATATATCACACGTGGAAATACGACACCATAATAAATCAATTTTAATTCCCTTTCTTCTAAAATATTCGAAAAATGCCTAATTAGATATAATGATGTGCTTATTTTCCTGCAGGTATAATTAACGTGTTCCGACCGTGTTAACTTTTGGCCCATCAAGATTGCTACAAATTTATGTTTATTAGTACTGACTAAATTCTACTTCGATAGCTCTAAAGTATTATGTACTTCATTTAAATTTGTTAGATTAAAGTATATTAGCGTAATCTTAGACAACTTGATTTTGAAATTATTTTGTTCAAAGTATTTACAAAAGTGTATGAATGTGTTTGTCAGATAGCTTAACAACTTCGGAGAATGGCTCCACTAATACTATTTCTTGAGAAATACAATGACGCTCTAATTCCTAATAATGTTTAAAAGCATATGTTGGAAGATGTGGATTAGATTTTACGTGAAATGAATTTAATTAAATGTTGTTCGTGGAATGTGGATTTTTGTTTTATCAAATAGTATAAATCCTCTGCTTTATTTTGATGCACTTTTTACAGCCTTACGGCCTTTTTATCTATGTTACATGACCGTCTAACTGATTGCCTGTAAGTGGTCGTGTCCATTTAAATCCAGACAGTTCCATTATTCTTGCTATGACTTCAAACTTAGTTTTTCCACGTTTTTATTTGTAGCACTGTTTGCTCTTTAAAATGCTCCACACGATGCAATTTTCAGTACTTATGCATGAAATTTGGTGTACCTGCTTAGAAATAACATTAAAAGGAAATAATGAGATAATTTTCTCATAAAGTGAATAACTGCTGAGTAATTAAATCTTAAAGTTTACATTTCAAAATTTAAATGAAAAAAATAATGAATTCAAACTTTAAAATTTATTTTTATCCAAACTAATAACAAGATTAAAAAATTATCTCATCAATTTGCTAACATTCTATTACAGGACATAACTGAAAATTATCAAGTTTTTCAAATCAAAATTGGTAACCATTTTTTACAAATATTAAAAAGGAGATAATAAAATATTAATATGTTAGCAACTAATCTGCCTAAATGTATGAAATTTAGCACAGTTACTCCTCACTATACAGTGATTGTTGTGTTAAAATTTCAAATCAATCGAATGAAAACTGTAGATTTTCAAAATTTCTCAGATGGGTATCCTTAACTCAAAGAACAAAACAACGGAATTGCTTGTTCCAGCAAGCTGCCACTTGATAAAGACTGCCACATCTATACATCGTATATAAATAAAATTTCTGTAATGTGTCGATTGCGTCTTAACAGTAAAAGAAATAATGCAAAATATTACTGCACAAAAAAATGAAGATCTTGCTAAAACACACAATTTTTGTCCAAATATATTTTTTTCTTTTTTTTTTTTTGTGGAGTGCACCATTTTGGGGATACTCCTTGTTATTTTTATAAGTTCTGGAGGACTTACACTTCTGATAGGGATTTTATACGTTAGGTGTGCATAGAAAACGGATTTTGAAAGCTTGAAAAGATTTGACGATCTCTCAAAGTCTACTTATTCCCATATTCCCGCTGCACGTGCAAGAAAACGAGCAAATGTTTATCTCAACTAACATAAAGAAGATAGAAGAATAAGAGTTTGTAATAATGGTTTGCACAAGAGTAGAGAAATTCATGTGAGTGCAACACATAAGATTTTTAATATTGATATTGACGCAGCAGTTTTTCGAGTGGCAAGCACAGTTGAAAGTAGATTTTAAGTTAGATCCAACGATCCTGAATACAGATGATCAGGTCATTCTGGCAGATACTGAAGACAGGCTACAAGTGGCTTTGTACTAACTAGACAAAACAATGTCAAAGTACAATTTGATTATTTCAGCAGAAAAAACGAAAGTAATGGCTTTTATTGGTAAATACCCAACGCGGTCGAAGCTACTCCTCAGAAACAATGTGCAAGAGTAAGTAAAGTATTTTAGCTACTTAGGATGTGATATTTCTAATGGATATGATAGGGATTAAAAACAAAAGGCTATACAGGGTGGAAGTGAAATGAGCCGTTAGACTTTAACAGCGAATTTTTCATGTTGTGAGTAACAAGAAGGTGTAATACCAAAAGGATGAAAAGTTTATAGTTTTTTAGAAAAAGGTATTTTTATCATAAAATTTAGCATCACCTGGCTAAAAAATTATTCATTGAAGGTTCTTGATTTATGGCTATAGAAAACTGAATAAACGACCTTTTCCTTCAATAGATTCAACGCGTTTATGTAAACTAAGTTTAAAAAACTCACAATTTATTGCAACAAAAAGGCAACAAATTGTGGGTTATTTTAAATCATAATTCAGCCCGTTGATGATACATTTTTTTATAAAAATATTTTTCTAGAAAACTATAAACATTTCAACATTTTGGGATTAGACTTTCTTTTATTCACAAAATGATAAATTCGCTGTTAAAGCCTGACGATCATTTCAATTCCACTCTGTATAAAGTTCAAAACATATGTGGCACTATAAAACGAACATTAAAAACAAAACAAGAAGAGGTATCGTATTGCAATTTTATAAAACAATGGCAGTGCTCGTATCCTATGGAGCCGAGACCTGGACCTTGGACAGAAATGAGGAAATAATTGAAATGACTGAAATGAAATGTTTGTGCTGTAGTCTCAAAGATCATATTAAAAGTGAAACAATGAGAGAGCAACTAAAAATATTTATATTAAAGGACAAAATCAGGGAGCACAAAATGTATGTATAAGAGCACATCTCCCGAATGCCAGAAGAAAGACTAAATAACAGGCCTTACAGTACAACCTAGTAGGTAGGAGAGAAGTTGGAAGACCCAGAGACGCTGGGAAGATCCCTTCTGAGTCGAAACAAGTCTACCTGGTCTATCTTGAAGGTTGTTGATGATAATTTCATTGTTAAAATATGTTCCATGCATTTTATACAGATTCACATAACAAAGATAAACATTCTCCTATAGGTGATTAAGTACACCTAATATAGGTCTATCATGATGAATATTGGACACGGAGTCACTAATTACAATGGTTGTTTTGGGCAACAGATATTGTTTATGTAGATATAATCTACGTGAAAAGTCAAACACATCCTTGTGGATGGCTCAAAAGGTAACAAATAGTAGATCTTGAACATAGATATTACGCTACCTGAATTGAAATTTATAAAATGTTTTCTCAATGAAGAAATCTTAGAAAATGGTATTCTTTATTCACGTTTTAACTTGGTTATGATTATTTCATTACCTCATTGTTGGATGCAGAATGTAAGATTCATTTGATTAATTTTTAAAACCATAATATCAACAACACGGTTAGATCCATCAACATTCATTGCATGCACTGGGTGCTTCAGATATACAGGTGGAAGGGAAGTTATTACATTCCTTCTAATATGTGCTACATAGAAACTTTGCAAACAAAAATGTTTCATGTCATTTTGTTCTTTGATCAGCCAATTTCGGGAAAAAAAAGAAGATTCATCCAAATTGGATGCGTAATTCCGCAAGAATGTACAAAGATAACAGTTTGTTACTTGTAAAATGCGTAGAGTAACTTATTTCTGACATAGCTTCGGTAGTAATTATGGGACATCACACAGGGTTTCGAAATAATTAATCACTTAAAAGACCTGAAGGAATACTCCGAGCTGCTCTTTGAAACCTGAAGTAAGTGGACAACTTTGCGTTGAGGTTGATCAGGGAATTAACCTGTTTTATGGATGTAAACAGGTCGGGCGCTTTCTCTTTCGTGTAATGTTTTCGAGCTAACGCTTGTGATTGACCTACACTTGCACAGTAAACATAAAAGGACAAGGCAGGGTATGAGTTTGCTTTCAAGACGCACCGCTACGGTGTTTTTATGTACGGAGCTAGGAAAAGTGACCACCCATACAATCTGCATTGTTGCCAGCTTATTTACGACAAAACTAAAATGTCTCCGTAGGAAATGGTCAGAGAAAAAAAACGTAAGATACAAAATGTGTTCCAAATAACGAGATCTACCCCTAGTTTAAATTAATGTAATTACTTCACTTCCACCAGGTGTACTGAACAGTAGGTTGGGTGGCCTAATCTCTGGTCCCTTTATGGCCTTCTGTTGTGATGTACTAAAAACTCAAATTACATCTTCAAAATTAGAACCGTTCTGCTCAGGCTCTTATGCGTTTATAATCAATCATTGGGTGTTCCTGCCCATGCGTAAGGTCAGAACTGATACTGGCAGCCAACTGATTTTGCAATTGTTTCAATTGATGAAAGAAACCAGTCCACTTAACTAAGTGCAAAAACCTGGCAAACGCCGGGTATGTAGTCATGGAAAGAATGACTGAGCGCATTAGGAAAGCAAAATATTTCAAAGTCCCACATCGTGTTGCAGCGCGGTTTACACAAATCGATATTTCCAACATGCAGCTGAACAGAGACTATCAATAAACTCATTTGCATGTTGGAAGTATCGACTTGTGTAAACCGCGCTGCAACACGACGTGAATTATACTGCTTTCCTAATGCTCTCAAAAAACGTTTCCATTGTTGTACCTTAAACCCAAGGCATGGAGCATTTGCATAACAAACTTTTAAATTATTCATTTCATCTCATATTTCATCAGCGTGTTTGGTTGGGTGTGTAGTAAGAAAACGTGTTAAATATTAGAGAAAAAATCTTTGCACTCACATGACTTTTTCTACTCTTGTACTAACCATTCTTACAAACTCTTATTCCTCTATCTTTTTCATGTTAGTTGAGATAAACATTTGCAGAAATTATCTTATTGCTTATTTCCTTGTAGGTATAAGGGGAATTTGGGAATACAGTAGGCTTTGCGCGATTGTCAAATCTTTTAAAGTTTTCAAATTCCGTTCTCTCTGCACGGTTAACATATAAAAAACGAATAACGTAGTTCCGTTTGACAGAAATGTAAGTTCTCCAAAACTCACACAAATAACAAGGTATATTTCCGAAATGGTTCATTCTACAAAAGATATTTAGAGATAAACTCTGTATTTAAGTAGGATTTATATTTTTATATAGTAAGACTTGGTCTATGTCTTACGATTTACCAGTTATGCAAAAGTCATCCAGAGCAGATAGGACTACATGGGCTGTAGCCAGAAAATTCAAGATATAGATTTCATTCGTCATAAAGATACCTCAAACATATGGCATTTTAATAAAAATCCTTAGAGCCATTTTAAGAAAATCAACATTTTCGAAAACCTTTCCATGTAAAGGGTAGTTTAGGGTGGGGGAATTTTCTTCAAAATCTTCATGTCGCCTCCTTGGAAGACATTAACCTTAAATACCATCTTTGGTTTTTAACCGACTTTTCGTTTTTGAGTTATGCTGTCCACACACTGACACACACACACACACACACACACACACACACACACACACACACACACACACACACACACACACACACACACGCTCACACACACAGTAGCTTACATGTTACGGAACTTTGAAATTTTAGTTCCCGTTCTTTTATATGATAAAAATATATTCTTTTACAAACTGTCCGATATTTTACTGATAAGTTTTACTATGTTTTACGACTCTTCTTACTCCAGTCATCTGACTTAATATCTGACGTCTAGAGCCAATGATTATTATCGATGCTTGATAATATGTAATGAAACCTTATGCATAAAACTGAGTTACAATTGGTAGGAGTGATATCATGAATAATATCAACTTTCAGCACACTATTTGCAGCACTATAAAACATTATTTTAACCCGTCGTTTATCGGAACCATTGTTGTGAACCGCTTTCTTACACCGTAAGCATTTCTCTCACGGTGATAAATACACTTAGCAGGAGATAACATCATTTTGTGAATAAATTAAAATAAAAGATGGCTGGCTCCGTGGCGCAGTTGGAAGAGCACCTGCCTTCTGTGCTAGGGGTCCCGGGTTCGATTATTCGATTATTCCTCATCCTTCCCTGAGTCTGGAAGTAGGAATGTGTGTGTGTGTGTGTGTGTGTGTGTGTGTGTGTGTGTGTGTGTGTGTGTGTGTGTGTGTGTGTGTGTGTGTGTGAATTCAATGTATAAAAACCTAAAAGGCCGAAAAACCCACTGTTAAACGAGTAACAACATTTGCCAATAGGCAAGGCCACCGATATGACCTCTGCAGTTAAAGGTGGGGTATAAATGGAACAATAAATTCAAAAAACGCCCAGTCGGCTCTGATTGACCCAAAAGAAAAATGAGGCCGAGGCTGAAGAGGTAACAAACCTGAAACAGCCTTAGGGCGAAATAAGCCCTGGGTGAGATAAACCCAAGGGCCAATTAGCCCTAAAATCCTCATAACAATAACATCATGTCAATAACACGTGGTTATAATTTTCTAAGGCCTGTGTATTGCAATGCCTTGTTCATTACATATGACAACCAAATACGTTTTTAAGCTCTCTGGGGCCATGTTGAGTTTCCTGTCAGATAAAACATTTTTCATATGACAAAATGACCTCTCAACATCGACAGAGGCTATTGGAGCAAATCTAAAACATAGCATCATTGTATCATTGTATCATCACAGAATTGTCACCTTGTAGAACTTTCGAAATGTTTCTAAGTTTATCCAGATAAATATTAATAAATAATCAAATGAAAGCAACAAAAAGCATTTATTTCTTAAGGGACACTGGGAGTGAAATTTGAAAGTTCCACAGTTCTTGATAGACTTTTCCGAAATTTTTACTGTGTTTGTATTTATATGAGAATAGGAGGTACACCAAATTTCATTAAAATTGGATAATTCGTTTATGATATATAACTTATTCTATGAATTTAATAGGCACATTTTCAAAACAGAGCTCGCGTCTATTGACTTTTCGAAATTCATTTATATTGGCAGAACTGATACTCTAAAACATGGATAACAATTGTATGAAGAGATATTTCAAATACGTTTGCTGATTATGCTGTACATATTTTTTTAATAACAAAGAAAATTTAATCTTAAAAATTATTGATTTTTTTCATACAAAAAAAAAATGTTTTTGGAATTCATGTTAATGATAACATCAATATTGAAGCATAGTTTTGTTTAGCTGCTATTTATGAATACTTTTGGAAATTTTAATTGAATTTGAAGCAAAACTCAGGCGCGACCTTCTTTCGGAATGTGCAGAAATGTAGTTTTGAGAAAAACAGGCTTTTATATAGGAGCATCCCACATGGAGTGGGGGATATGCAAAATGTTAGCTGATCCAAATGCACAGGTGTTCCAGGAACATTTTAAGGTAAAAAAACAATTTTCGACTTTTTGACAATTTTGACCAAAATTTCACTCCCAGTGTCCCTTAAAATAGACATTTATATTTAAAAAGGCAGAAAAAGGCAACATAAAAATCTGGCATTCAATCACAAGGGTATAATTCGTACAGATTCACTTTAAAATTGAGGATAGATTTGACACACATTTAAAAAGACATTCTGCCTCTGTTAGCAAGGTTTAAAAGTCAGCTAAATTTAGCGGGAAGGTTTTATCAGCAGTCGTTAATATACAAAAAATAAATTGCTTTGATTAATACAATGGAAAACTTAGCGTAAGAAATGAGTTCGATTCTGAGTTTTATTTTTCGAGTAAAAGGGGGAAAGATGAGAGAGAGGTCCAAGAGGATTATATTGAAATATTGTGCGGGTTGAGGGGTTAGTGAAGGACCAATCAAAGATGATACCGTAGGTGTAGGTGTAAGCTCCAGTGGGCATCGTTGTAGTCAGGTGGGCGTGCGTGCGTGTGTGTTCCCGCGCATCGCCGTGACGTGCGCTTCACTCGTGGAAGCTTTGAAACGCCAGTCGCGTCCTGGCCGCAGTCGGGGTCGGCGGAATTCCGGGATTACTTCCACTCCTTCTGCCGCGACTCGACTCGACTCGACTCGACTCGCCCGATACACGCGCGTCTCCAATAAGCACTCATTGTAGGTAGCAAATCTTGTAGACCGTTTCAAGGTACATGTGCGAGAAGAAAACAATTAGTCCGCGCGTCAGTAAGGTGAGTTCAAATAATGCAGTTATTTTAGTTGTCTAAATTCACCCAAGTCAAAGACGACGTTTTCAACTAGTAAATATCTACAAACATAAACTGATTAAAATATATTGATCAAGATTTTTAAGTTTTCTGCCTTATTTTAAATATTAACAAAACTATATTCCGTTGTTCCTGCAGAAAATTTACGCTTTACTATTTGGTTCCTTAATGTTCAAGTACTATTCCCTCAAAAAAAATTCGAATAGACACGCCACGTTTTAGCTACTAAAAGATTATTTCGATACCCAAGTTTCTATCAAAATATTTAAGTTAAAACTCATGAAGAAAAAACTGCATAAATACAAAGTAGAGTTTAAACAGACTTTTCAAGGTTCATATACCGATAAGTGTTCAATATTAACAACCAGAACACAGTTAGGTTTTTATAACGTGATAATTTCGTGATGGTGGTGATGTGTGGTTTTTGTAATTAGTGTTATTTATTTTAAACCAATTCGGTCGAAATACTGGGAAAGAAGATCATTTCTAAGTGCAAAACGCTATATTTTCTGCTGCAATAGCATTAGCCAGTGATGTGCTTTGAAGAAGAGTCGATCTATGTGTGTGTGGTAGGATAAGTTCAGACGAATGCATGTATAAAAACCGTAAAACAATATTTAAAATAGTAGGAATCCTATCTTGATGCTAAACATTTATTACATTTTTCAGTGCAGTTCACTAATACACGGAGCCTATACAGGCAAAAGCATAGGTCATATTTACCGTCCTTATTTGCCTTCACTACTGTGAACTTTTGGGGGTAACTCGGAGTCGTGGATTTGAATGCAAGTGTGAACGGCGGTAAAACTTTCTCGGCCTGTGCACTGCTGCCATCTCACAGAAAGCGCCGAACTCTACCACAGGAGCAACTGGTTTCCCAAATAGAAATTAACGTGAGATTAGTATAGAACGCGTGCCCGTTTAACACACCGACAAACCAAAGTACATAATCAAGTAAGTAACAGCTGAACGAAGTGCCAAAACTAAACCGAAAATTATTCTGTATCTCTAACAAGTTTTGAAATATTCACTTATAAATTAATATAACAAGCACAGTGTCTTATTTCAAGAATTCTGTGCAAGTGCATTATCTAAACAATTATTTTAAAATCAAAAAAAGGAAAATTGTTTCGAAATTTAGCTATAATATTCAATGATAAACTATAACAGATTCTAATGTGCATCGTGCTGTTGAATGTTAAACACCCGAATAGTTATTTCAACAATAGGAAATCAGTGTAAAGTTCTACAGTGTTTCACGTGTGTTTTGTGCACAATAAATCCCACATTTGTTTAGGCAAATACTAGGCATAACAACGCTACAGGTATCCACTTTTCGCAATCAATACATGTGCTCTTAATCTTGTTCAATAAGACCAAAATACCGAAACTTCTAATATATTTCTTTGATTTTCAAAATTATTTTCAAGCAAAGATATTTGTGCAGCGTTAAGATGAATTTTTGTGAAACTTCCAAAAGTGGCGTTCTTCAGGTTCAGGCAGCAAACATTTATGAATCGATTTGAATTTTCAACACATATATTTCTTAATTAGTCACGTATAAGCTTTCAATAGATTTTATAACTGTTAAATAGAATAAAAAGTGTTTTTATTTATTGTAAACACTTCTGGAGAGAGATACAAAACTTTGTATTATAAGAAACTGAGAAATTACGGAAATTTTTTTAATTTATGTGACAGTGAAAGCTAAAAATGCTCTGAAGCCGTTATGGTAGTGTTGAGGGTTGAGGAATAGCTACAGAAATCACGAATTAAATTTTAATAAGGTTATAAAACCAGAACTACTTTTTAAACGGTGTAATGTGCAGTAAAGTTGAACCCCAGAATGCTTTATTACGTATAAAGTTTTGTTTCACGTCGTCTCTTTAATTTCTTTGATTCTTCTTAGGGGTGGTTCTCTTTAAAGACGGGGTTAGTCATGCAATGGCCGCTTAAAATAGTACAGTTGGTGTATTATTGAGATAGTATTCGTTGTATAAGTAACTTAAACTACCATAATGCTTGTGCATTCAATATTGTCACTTGTTCTTGGAGCGAGAAAGATAAAGATCTATATCCAAAGAGAAAGATCTATATCGAAGCAAAACCATAGATGTTTTACTTGTCCTTGACAATAACTGACC
>CM060964.1:23712910-23730410 GCA_030765045.1 Tenodera sinensis
CACACTCTGCGTAGTCTGTCACTAGTATGAAGAACTTCTCAGCATGCGTAAACATGTGAAATTGCCGTGTAGTGGGATGAGGCACTCAAACCGTCTCGCCCATGTGTGCAGTTTACACATATGCGGACTGACAGCAAATAAGGAAATGGGTATAGAAATAATCTAATAGCTTATAGAAGCATGAATGTCTACCACTTTTATAATTTATCTTCGCAACCACTTTACAAATAAATGATTCATATGAAAACTTATTCCCACTTTGTTATGTAGGGGACTGATAACAGGTCCGCCTCTGTAGCGTGGTGGTAGCGTGTCTGCCTCACGTCCAAGAGGTCGCGAATTCGAATCTCGCTTAGGGTGAGTTATCCGGATAAGGTTTTTTCCCCGAGGCTTTCTCTTATCCTGAGAAGACGAATGTCGGGTAACTTAAAGCTCTATGGACCTCGGCATCATTTTGGCATCATTTCACCTATTTATTTCATTCACCGTCCGATATCACAAGAAAAAAGAAAGACTGATACCAGTCATATTACTTGTATGTCTGATATAATTCTTCTCTTTGAGTCCAGAAGAAACGAAATAATGGTCGCATAGCACACTTGGAGTACAGTAAAATTAAACCGAACAGCAGCTAATACTTAGGAAATGGTTAGTGGTTCACATATAAAAGCGGTTTTGCGTTAGTGAGATTTTTGTTATTTCCTAAGGATCGCAGTTATATAAATCTCAATGAAAATGAAGCAGATTAGATATTCTATTGAAAGAAAATTCAAGATAAAATGTATCTTTTCTGTCAATCTTTCAAAAATTTAATTATTCGGAAATGGTTATTGGCTCACACACACACACACACACACACACCCACACACACACACACACCCACCCACCCACACACACACACACACACACACACACACACACACACACACACACATATATGCGTTTTTCAAGACAAAGTTTATTTATTCTGTCAATATTTCAAAAATGTAATATTTCCAGCCATTTCAATCCATTTGAGGATAAAAACAAACACACTGTTTTCCCTGCTATACGTAGAGGGTGTCAGGCTCAGGTATCAGAGGAAGTATTTATTGGACGTTTCCTGTTTGAGTTATTCTAGTCAAACACACATTTCTTGTTCTTTCTCTAAAGAAGTTATGTTTTGGACTCAGGGAGCCTTCAAACAATGTTTTCGTATCTCTATATCAAATCTGTAGTTCAAACACTACAGTTTCTTTATTGAGATGCCCAAGTGACGGCAAGGTAAAAATAAAACATCATATTAACAAATATTGAACAATATAAGCATAAATTTTAAAATAAGGTGGAAAAGCAAAGCACAGATTAGATTTTATCCAACACCAAAATACAATAATGTCATTTTATATGTACCTTAAACTCACAATATTCAATATATTTCTTTTTGTAGTTATTTCGTGATTCTTCCTCAATGTTATAATGCCATGTGGTCGTTTCTATCCTATATTCTTCGCAGACTTACAGGAATGGTCACCTATAATGATGAAATCCACCAATTTAGTGGATCTAATATATGTGTATGTCATAAATTAATCTGATTTGCCTATAAGGGAACTTAAAATTTCAGTTCAGTAACTTTTTACCTTATAAGATATCAATTTAAAATGGAAACATCGGCAAAAGTCTACACTTTGAAATTTATATATAAGAATGGAATTTTATACATTTCTTCAAAACCAACCGTTAGTTTTTAAATCCATATAGTTTTCCAAACTTTAGAGAAGAAATACAAGTAGACTTTCAAAATAAAATCTCAAATAAGGAACTCTTTAAAGTATGCGAAAAACCATACTTTTTTGAAGGCTTTTAAAATACTAGTACTGAGTTTTTAAAACAAAGTTTATAAACATTTCATTGAGGGTAACATTTTAAACGTAGAAAAAATGCTGATAATTTTTGTGAAAGGGAGCATAATTGAGTTTTGAATTGCTTATCAATTTAATAGAATAATGGATAATCACGGCGAAGGGCATATAAGTGGTGGAGATAGAAGAAACAAATTCAGGGTGTAAATAAGTACATGTAACAAGGCTGGTTGACGTGTATGCAGTTACCATGTGATAACACGTTTTCAGAAACGCGTTGTTTACAGTCTAGTGCCTCTGAAATATGGAGGAGAATATAATGTGTGAGTGACATTGTAATGTAATATATAAATTTGAATATCGTACCCCGGCATCTATAGTACTGTACCGGGGCATACATGAAAAAATTTTCATTTATTTTCATTTTACAAAATCATGCATTTTTTAATACATTATTTTCTCAGATAATTTCAACAGAACTACTCCTAAGAGACTTTACTGATACTCAGCAAACTAGCAACAGGTAACCGGCTGCTTTTGCTATTCTATAACCTAAAGTCATAATAAGCTTCACTAATACTCAACAGTACGCATAATAGATTTCATTTATTAAAGTCATTTTCAATTCTAAACTTCTAGCCTTACTGGCATCCAGCAGTTGCAGCGGAAATCCAGATGCATTATATTTCTATAAAGCTAAGTAAAGTAACAGGATAGGAAAGAAGAACAGAAAATTTAAATGTGTAAGTAAACAGAAGTTTTGTCCTCTACTGGGGTTCTCCAAGTGGCTACCGCCAACTTCAATACATTTTCTGCATCACTTGATCACGTGATGTCGAACTCTTGGAAAGATTTCAAATCTACGTGTCTAGCGTTCTGCGGAAGTCTACAGGGTGTTATTTATGACTATATTGTCTGTTTAAGCTAAACACCTCTCTAATATTGGAAATATGGTGTGGGCTGGGTGATGCCTCAAAGGGTAACTTCGTTGATAAGTCTCATGTTCATTCTCACTTAACAAAAGCCGCACAAACGAAAACTGTTAATTAATAAACCACTAAATAGAGTAATGCCCTAAACACTACTATTGACTGTCGGTATGGCAAAGGACTGTTGCGGATTTTTAACATCTGTAGATTATCAATATAAAAGTTTTAAATGTTTTATTTTTGTGAAAAGAGCCACGAGGTTTTCTTAAATGTTCAGCTAAGTTTTCCAATTTAAGGCACAAACAAAGTCACATACCTAGGTGATATATTGCAAAATATTATTTTATTATTTGTTTTTGTTTAAAAGTTTAACTATACTTCGCTATTTATTTTCACATACATTGATAAATTATGATAAATCATATAATAGAATTTGTACTCTCGTTCTGCTTTACTCAAACGAACTAGTGAAATCAGAGTGCTCATCTGCATTTTACGGCACATGCTTTGGTAATTAGGTTTTGCAGAAACGAATTTCCAAATAAATTGCAAATGTCACTCTATATAATACTAAACCTTATGCGGTTTAAATGAAGTTTATAACGTATTCGTATTTTTTTACCCGAGTCTCACGTTTGCTGTGTTGGGTAAAGGAATTTACCTTCAATGCTGATTGCTGTACCTCGAAATGGAATGAATTAGTTAAAGCGTAAGCAAACAAGTGCCAGTCATTTCCCGGAAATTAACACTATCAGTTCATTAGTTAACAAACAGCAGTTAGTGCTAGGTTGAGCGGTGTATGTTTCTGTGTAAGCTGACAGGGAAGAAATACACGTATAATCAATGTTATCTAATTGCATATTCTAACATTCGATATGGGTTCGGTTATGATTTTGAGATAGACGTCAATCTATAATTGCCTATGTTCCTTAAACCGTTCTTTCACTGAGTTAAATCTTCATGCATCTCAACACTTAAACGCTGTCAAGCCTAAGTTAATGAACAGATTTCGCAAGTTCAAAAGTTATAGGGACAGGAGATATAGAATTTACATACTAACCCTCCGGGATCTTATCCCACGGAAAGATTCAAAATAGAAAGTATAAGACAATTATACTCTAAGTGTAAGTTATAGCAGTAAACATTTAACCAATGAAAATGCGCAATATTGCATCAAAGTTTAACTCTGCGTCTACTTGCCAGCCTGTGCTAATGATAGCCATGCTGGCTGGCCCGCCTACCTAGCTAAAGGTCATCCCTTAGTAGCCTACAGGCTAACAACTAAACCGTAATGCATTATAATACCTCTTCTTTGTTTAAGTTAAAGAGCTATGTGTTCCAGTTCATGGACATCATATAGGTATACTTACATATTTCGACGGAGAAAAAATGTGGTGGTGGGGAATTGAAAATGTTACGCGCAATCCTAGATACAGCGAGTGGAGGAGAAAAAGCTAGTGCAAGTTACTGAAACAATAAAGGGGCAATTCCAAAGTCGAGTAGAAATAAACCTGGTAAACAAGAAGTGGGGTATGACCAAGTAGAATGGGAGAACAGAGAGACAGGCATTACGTATGTGGGTAGATGGAAAGGCAGAAGGGAGAGCAGAAAGGTGCAGCTCGCACTTGGAAAGATATTAAATCAAAAAAGTGGATATCAGATAATGACCATGTGTTTATATAATGGAAACCGAAGAAAAAAAAGGGATGAAAATGGTGCTTTACGCCGTGTGGCAGGGAAGAAGAAGTGATCAAGTGTTCAAGGGTAGTAGGGTTGATGGAAATAAGAGTTTAGGTTAATGTCAAGAAAGTGAATAAGTGAAGTGTAGAACATTATTAACCAGGAAACATAAGAAAAATGAAGAGGAAAATAAAATTTAGAATGGAAGCAATGATCTAAGGGAAATGAAAGTATAAAACAAATTGGTGAAAATAAGAGAATCAAAAAGACGGAAGTTGAAAAGACAGGTTTGAACAAAGTTAATTAACTGTAGCCAAAGAACAAACAGCACACGTCAAAAAATTGTGTAGAGAATCGCAGAGGGCTGTCACGTGACAGGGGAGCTAGGACCCAAGTTCATGGGCAGTCCAGCATGGATATGCTTTGGTACTCAATAAATTCATTCATCCATTTCCGACCAACAAGTGTTGAATTCGAGAAAACCGTATTTACTGAAACATTTTTGAAACGTATCTGAATAAAATGTTCAAGTAAGACAGTCAGTGAAATAATTAAAGGAAAATCTTATTATAAGATGTGTAATTGCGATAGACAAAAGAGGAAGGAATGAAGATCATTCCATATGATTCTGAAATAGATTTATTAAAAAGGAATTGTTGGACCGACCTTCACTTATTTTCCGTGCAGGATCACACGTGCTTTCTTTTTGCAGAATTAGTAACATTCAATTGATTTATTTTTTCTTAAGTTGGCAAGGTTTCATCCTCAGTGTCACCTGTTGAGAGGACAGTGACAGCCAAGACTTATGCCTGGGTGGCTCTGTCACTTGTGTACTCAGCAGTAGTTTTACGTGAAATAAAATCTTAAGCCACGTGAAACTTTTTGTGATGCTGCGTAGCTATTTCTCTTTCTTTTTGGTCTTTTACAAGCTCACACTTTTTAAAACGCTGTCCTATCAGATCATGTAAAATATATCGAAAGTACAATTTGAAATTCAGGTTCATTATAGACATACTCTTGTAAGAGAAGTATTTCTTGTGGTATAACTTGAACAGCCTTGAGTCGACTAGCCGGTTTGGAAATGATCCTACTGCGACATTGCAAGAGCATTGCTTAAACGAAATGTTTACTTACAAGATAATTTATCCACACACCTTTGACTTGACCGTGAGAGCTAGTTCTCACTTGTTTGTGTACCCTGTGTAACAGGCAAGGTTTTACTGTCAATAGCTATTCAATAAAACAAATTATCATCATCTTGGTCAAGGTAGACCAAATTGACCTGTCCCAGCTGAGAAGTCATCCTCCCGCCGGCGTCGAGGTCTTCCAGCATCTCTAGTTCCTATTGGTTTGTATTGCCTTGCCTGTTTTGACAGTCCATTATTCTGCATTCTGAGCAATATGGTCGTCTCAGTTCCATTTGTAATTCATAATTTTGTCATTTAGGTTATATACATTTAACAGCTTCACTTCTCATATGGTCTGTGAGGGAATATCCAGCAACACATCTAAGAAATTTCATTTCTACTGTTTCTATCATTCTTCTTTCTTTTCTGTTCATGGCACAATTCTCTGAGCCATAAGTCAAAATGGGTACTGCCATTGTCTTATAAAATGTTAGCATTGTTTCTTTCTGTGTTTTACTTCTCAACGTTCTTTTAATACTCCCGTATATAGTTTGAAAGTTATAAATTCTATTTCCCAAATCTCTGTCATAGTTAAACGAAAAATCACATCCTTAATAATTGAAATGTTGTACTGTTCTATAGTTTTGTTATCGATCGCTATTTTAGACCTTATTGGGTATTTTCCCAGTGATGTCATTACTTTTGTTTTCACTACCGATATGTTTGTGTTGTAAGTTTTCCATTGTCTTCTCCAACTGAAATGTGGCTGCTTGTAACATATTCTCATTTTCTGCCAGAGCATCCTGATCATCAGCAAATAGAATCGTATTTAAAATTATTTTATAAATTTTAAAATTGTGTTTCAGCTGATTCTGCCATTCGGCTATGGCGCAATCCAAAGCTTATTCATTGTTTAGCCCGTAACACTCCTCTTTGGTTATGTATATCAACCATTTAGCTTTATATTGTCTATATTCTATTGTGTTCTTCTTCTCGAAGGTATTTTAGTCATATTTGTTACAGTTAATCTATTTTTGAGCATTTCCTTATGTAATGTCCTGTATATTTATTTTTTTCTCTTCCTGATTCATTTCAGAATCGCCCTTTCTTCGCCCAGTCTTTCTAAAATAATTGATTACTTTGCTTACATTAGTATAAAATAACAAAAACAATTGTATTCCCGAATTATGTCAGTGAGCAAAATATCTAACTATTGGTATGAATATCTGAGAATATCACTGAGCTGGCGATGGATGCACGTCCATTACTTGTATGTTCAAAGGCCATGTGAACGAAAGAATTGGTAATCCCAAAAAATAAGTCAGGAGTACTTAGCATCTATTCAGCCTACTTATGCCTCTGTCAGTCTTGGAAGTTAGTGATGTTTTCTATGGAGGTCGGTGTTGAACGGTGTTTATGCTCCCTTGTTTTTGGATGTGTCAAGTCATCGCTCTATTCAGGTCATTCTTTAATTTTGAAGAAAGCTGTTAACAGCTACTTCCATATCTAAACTCTATGTTGAGCAAAGGAGTGTTTCCAGTAATATTCGGTCAACAATGTTCCATCGGCTCTCGAACTTCAATCTTATCTCATCACCGAAAATCATCTCAATGAGAAGCATGAATAACATTCACAGAATTTCTTGTCACAGATCATCTAAACCATTGGCAACTATGACATCTACAGTGAAGCCCATAGATTACTGCTATCTTTCCGGACGTTGATTGTCATATGCACTAACACGCTCTTCAGGCAAATGTTTGGATCCTGGAAAAAAGCTTTACCATCTAATCTCTCAAACTTCTGTACGCAGTTGAATTTATTCACATCGGCCGTACGTTAACCAGGGTAACAAATTTGTCCACTATAATTATTGCCAAAACAGGTCCGTTTCGCCGAAAAAAATAATTTGTGCCAAATACTTGGAACCATCTAGCTTCCTGACGAATATACATAATTGGTTTATTACTTCACTACCTGTCGTGCAAACATTGTGTGAACAATGCTGCAATGCATTTCTACTTTGTTTCGAATGAATTTAGTCACATTTTAATGTTAAAATTGTCATGCAAAGTTTACTTTCTAAAAGAGATTTGGCAACGTCACATTAACACTAAATCGTGACTAGATTCATTTAAATTAAGGTAGAAATGCATTATATGTTTGCGCGACAGTTATTGAAATAATGAACAATTTACATTCATTCATGAAGAAACATTTCACACAAATTATCTTTTTTGACGAAATGGTTCTTTATTGAGAATAATTGTATTAGACATATTTGTTACCCTCATCATGTAGAATTCCTGGTATATGGCCGAAGACTACGTTCCAACCGGTATGCATCTAAAGTTTAAATATTGTATAAGATCTTCTTCTTCTTCTACTTCACGGTTTCGACCCGTTCCAGCTCCAAATTTCTCATGAAATCGTTTCTTTGGTCTTCCTGGTTTCCGTTTACCTTGTGGCTTATAATTTATAGTTGCTTTGGGTATTTTGTTGTTTGGATTCTGTCCAAGTGTAACTTCCAATTTTCTTTATTTGTCTTAATTATGTCATTTAATTCATCTACTTTTAATTCTTCGCGAATACTTACATTATCCTTTCTATCCAGTTTTGCATATCCTGCTATAGATCTCAGGTATCTCCTTTCTGCCGATTGTATTTTTTGCAGGTGTTGGTTTGCATTGATCAACATTTCAGATCCATATGTGAGTGTAGGAATTGCAATGCACTTGTACAATTTAATTATCTAAGTGTTGAGGCTTTCACGGCCGGCATTATCAACTATGTTAAGTAGATTTTCCGGGCTTGTGGGCCGTGGTCGAGTTGGAC
This sequence comes from Tenodera sinensis, assembly GCA_030765045.1. Lineage (NCBI taxonomy): Eukaryota > Metazoa > Arthropoda > Insecta > Mantodea > Mantidae > Tenodera > Tenodera sinensis. The sequence goes on from CM060964.1 coordinate 23,721,326, forward strand.
TACCAGGCTCGCTTGACTCGGGAAGCGATAGAGATTTTTATGCATAAAAACTCCTACAATCGAAAAGAAGAGAGACAGCAGATAAGCAAAACTTGGCTCCCGGCTCTAATAAGAGGGAGAAGAAAACCCGAGACACGTAAAGGTTTCTCCTTTATACCAGGATCAGAGACGTCCCATTTGCTGGCATTTTGAGATCGCTAATCTCATGTTGGTATTCACGAGAACGAGCGATCGTGAAAATTTATGTTACCAAGGACACTAATAACAAACAAAGATGAATATGAAAGTTTGCAGTGAACTTTAGTTTATGTGCAGCCGCTAATAACAGAGGTTGACCCTGAAGATGCTGGACGCAGTTTTCAGCGAAACGTCGGAGGAAGGTAATCCAACTCGACCACGGCCCACAAGCCCGGAAAATCTACTTAACATAATTTAATTATCGATTCTTGTCTTGCCTTATCTTTTAATGCCCGTCTTAACGTTCCAGTAATTTGATCAAATTTCGTTAGCTTTCCGTATGCATCTAGTTCACTGATGTATACTACTTTACATACAAGAAAATTGAATTTTGACACTTGTTCTAGAATTCTGTTGTCCAGTGCTATCTTGGAACGCACTGGGTAAACACATCTAAAATTATATAATGCCTTAGATTAAAGACATTTCTGTAAGCTGAACGATTGATGGTCAAATGAAGTGTATTTTCGACAAATACGCTTTTCAAAGCAGCAGATTCCTACTTTTTCAGAATGTACCCTTAATAATACAACAGCTAAAAACCAAGACCTTCATGGAAACAGAGGAATAAGGCGTACACTTTGAGGGTATGTACGTGTTTGTTTATGAATATAGAGTGACACCTGCTCTTACTGTGGCATGTTCAGGTACTTGGCTGTGAACGAGACATATTCAGGACCTTGTCTACTCGGGTAGATGGGAAGGACAATGTTAATGAGGTGGGGGACTAAGAGCTAAACTTCTTTTCCTCTCGGCATGCATGAACAGGAACAATCGATGGGCTTTTTCCCTCCACGTCTCAGCTTATATGATAATCTCCTTGTCAGCTGATCGTACAGCATATATTACATTAATTAATCTATATACAAACAGAAGTGGGCAGATCACATAACATGATGTCAAATTATAGAATAACTAAAATAGTTGCAAGATATAAACCTGAAGGGAACCGTAATCTTGGAAGACCAAAACGTCGCTGGAAAGATGATCTCATCTGAGCCGAAAAAGGCCATCTTGGTGTTGATGACGACATTAAATTAATTTACGCGGTACGTATGCGTATAACACGTAAGGGGATAAGTCGACTGACTAGTGTTACTCGCAATCCTAACTTTTCCCAGCTTTGAAACTTCTTCTGAGATGGTTTCTTAAAATACCAGGTGAGTCAGCCGCGCCTTATTTTTTTGGAAGGTAGGCCACCCATCTAACGGCATGTGCGCCTTAGTCCAGTTTTGCGCTTACTAAAATATATGGCTTGACGTTCTTAAAGAGAGGACTGCACAAAATTGAGAGAAACAGTGCTTTAAGGGACAGAACGTACTCCTCGCTAAAGTACACCTCAAAAACATACGACTCGTTTACTGAGATCGAATTCCGGTTTCCGGCCGATTTTACTAACTTTTTATTGGAGTATACATAGCAACGTAATTCAGTAAACGCCTCGGAAAAATGGACCTATCATATGAGTACACTAACAACGTCAGCTAAAAAGAAAATGGTGCATTCTTGTACTTAGAGCAGGGAGTGGCTGCCAAAAATTAGGAAAAATTTAGACACACCTCATCCATTATGGACCCGTACAGTCAAAACGGACATATTATTAAATAACAGTTTATTTGCATTTTTGCGTGAACTACGCCTCGTGCATCTCAATTAATATGCATAACAGCTTTTGCAATTTAAGTAATAATATTAAAACACCCAGTAAATGATTAAAACTGTCTTAAAAGGCCAAATCAAGCACGCAAACTTGCGAGGTGGCAATGGCATAGCGCCAGGCATACAAGTCCTACTATTGGACGTGGTACGTGCTTTCAGGAAGTCTCGAAATAGCTGAATTGGATTGTGACGGGTCCTCTGCGCTTAACCCCCAATTCGAGTCTCAGCATTGTAAATATTTTTTTTTATGTTCATCAAAACTTGGAAACCGAATTCACAATAATATAATTATGAAGTCCCTGAGGGTTTAGGACGTTATAATATAAATCGTTTTTGGTTGTCTGCATTTTTAATAGCACAAGAATTCATTGTGTGAAAAATTGAGTTTAACTTCCATGTTAAACTCTGACAATGTAGTTCCCTTGCTTTCTGTGTTGAAATATGTATGAATGATCCTTATTTCAATTGCACCTGCCTATAGGTGTGTTTAAATAACTACATAATTGTAGTTCACCAATAAAGAAACATCAAACAATGTCACAAAACATAAATAAAACAATAAAAATGAATATAATAACAGTTTTCAGAATAATAGTTTGTAAATTGTGAGGATTGCACGGTTTAAAAAAAAAATTAGTACATGCAGGTGATCCGAACCACTTTCACAGCAGACAGATTACTTCGGAGTCTTGCGCTCGTTCCAACTGAGCTAACTAGTAACGTGTGAGCTAAACATTCCGTTTAAGATGTAATACTCGCTGGTTCCAGTGAACATTTGCAGAAATGTAAACGTCAGCTGTCTAATTACGAATATATTAAAAAGCGATGTGATAACATCTATATTAGTACTAATTTCATCGAGTGTTTAACATCCATGTTAAATACGCGGGTAGAACCTGGTAATGGGGTCGATGTTTTCATGTTGGTATATAAAATGCGGATTGCATAAAACTCGAGAATAAGGGGCAGCTGACTCACCTGATATAGTTCTTCAGTTCTGTTTTCAAGCGTGAGTTTAACAATCACCTATCATGCCATGTTATACAAAGAGAAAGGGTCTATGTTTCACAAATCTTGACTGCTTTATACACATATTTAAGCACCACTTCACAAAGAGACCAACGTTTTACCAACAGTTTCCCAACTTTCAATTCGACTGTACTAATAATTCACTGACTACAGTAACATCTATACATGTATACGTATATAAAACTCTGATGTGTTGCACTCACATGACTTTCTCTACCCCAGTACTAACCATTCTTTGCAGAAATTACCTTATTGCTTATTTTCTTGCACGTGCAAAGGGAATATGGGAATACTTTACTCTTTGAGCGACAGTCAAATCTTTTAAAGCTTAGAGATTCCATTCTCTTTGCACGGTTAACATATTAAAATGAACAACGATGTTGCATTGACACAAATAACAAGGAATATCTCCGAAATGGTTCACTATACAAAAACATTTATTTAGACATAGATTGTGTGATTTAGTAAGACCTACATTTTTTGTAGAGTAAGATTTGGTCTATCTCTTACAACTTGCAAGTTATTCAAAAGTCATCCAGATTAAACAGGACTATATAGGCTATAGCCAGAAAATTCAAAATATACATCTCATTTGTCATACAAATATTTTAACCACATGCCATTTTAATCAAAATCTTTACAGCCTTAAACAAAAAAATAAAAATTTTCGAAATATGTTCCATGTGAATGGTAGTTTAGGGTGGAGAAATTTTCTTCAAAATATTCGTGTGGCATCCTTGGAAGACATTAAACCTAAATACCAACTTTGATTTTTAACCGACTTTTTGTTTCTGAGTTATACTGTCCACAGACTGACACACACAGACACACACACACACACACACACACACACACACACACACACACACACACACACACACACACACACATATACACACACACACACACACACACGGAACCTTTTCTAAAAATGCCTTTTTATGGACTCAGGGAGTCTCAAAGCATATTTCCGGTGAAATCTCGACATCGAATTTTTGGGTGGAATACAGTACTTCCTCTTCTTACTATACGTGGTAGAGAAAGTAAAAATGAATGTTTATTTGTTTTTCCCCTATGGGGATATGCCATTCATCCGAATGTGATGAAACTTGGCAGAGTTAAACGTTTTTCATTGAGAAAGTTTATATGCTATCAATTTTTCTATGCTACGTATTACATTTACTTGCTTTTCTCTACTCCCTTTCCTTTTACGTAACACTGCACATTTCCTTCTTTACTTGCCCTTCAAAAACAATTCATACAATTTTCTATGGCAGAAATAAACTTTCAGGGTATTACATTCACACAGTTTTCTCTACTCATTTTTTCTTTTGCGTAACACAGCACTTGTTTCTCTACTCTCACTTCTACATACAATTCATGTACTTTTCTATATGTTTGAAATAGAAGTGCACGCTATTACAATGATAGGATTCTCTACTCACGTTTCTTTTAGGTAACACATTCACATGCATTTCTCGTCTCACTCTTTTACAAAAAATACATACACTTTTCTATACTATCGAAATAGAAAGGCTACGTGTTACGTTCGCACGTTTTTCTCTACTCGCTTTTCTTCCTGTGATGTTTGTGGTTGTTCAACAGTGCTTTTGCACATTGTGTCCCCGGTGTTATTATTTATTTATATTTCTTATTCCTTACGGTATCTTAAGAGTTTTCATTAAATGTTTGTTTAAGTGTCAAGTAACATTTTTAAATGTCTCCAAAGAAACACAATGCTATTCGGCATGCGCAACCAAGCTTTATGGATAAATCGTCAAACCACATGCAACGGTGGGTATTACAGCTAGTAGTAATATCAATAAAGACTAGATTAATTTTCAAATCGTCAGTTTTTTTAACTCCTTTGTATACACTTGGTCTGTCCCACAGCTCGTCAACATTCAGCGTATATTCAGCTAGTAGTAATATCAATAAAGACTAGATTAATTTTCAAATCGTCAGTTTTTTTAACTCCTTTGTATACACTTGGTCTGTCCCAGAGCTCGTCAACATTCAGCGTATATCGACCTTAATACATTTATTCCATTGTATTTGTTAGGTCTTTTCCATAGTTCTAATACTCTGATGAAAGGATTCGCTGATATATGCACTATAATATATTTCTCTATTCTTCTGCAATGTCGCCCATATGGAAGTACAATGCGCTTTTACAGATCTTCACATGTTCCCAGAGCTTTCCAAATATACTTCATAAACTTGATTATAATTCGCGTGCCACATATTGAAAAACTTAAATAAATTTTCTACACATAATCCATTTGTATAATTCTTCTTCGTTCACCTTCACTCAAGCAACCATACGTCATTAATTTATGCGATTGTGAAAGACTAAACATCACATTTGAGTTCTAAACTGACTTTGTGACCTTTTTACTTTGTCTACTACGTATAGTAAGTAGAGGAAGTATTGTATTCCACCCAAAAATTCCATGTCAATATTTCACCGGAAATATGTTATGAGGCCCCATGAATCCAAAAAAAAAAAAACATTTAAAAAAAGGTCCATGTGTGTGTGTGTGTGTGTGTGTGTGTGTGTGTGTGTGTGTGTGTGTGTGTGTGTGTGTGTGTGTGTGTGTGTGTGTGTGTGTCAGTCTGTCAGGCTGTGGACAGCATAACTCAAAAACGAAGAATCGGTTAAAAACCAAAGTTGGTATTTAAGTTTAATGTCTTTCAAGAATGCGACGCAAAGATTTTTATAAAAAAACCCCTTCCACCCTAAACTACCCTTTAAATGGAATATTTTTCGAAAATTTTTATCTTCTTGAAAATGTCTCTAACGATTTTGATTAAAATGACATGTTTAAGATATTTTTATATCAAATGAAATGTATATTTTGAACTTTCTGGCTATAGCATATTTAGTCCTGTTTACTTTGGATGACTTTTGAATAACTCGTAAATCATACGAGATAGACCAAATAGGTATACAAAAAATGTAGATCTTGCTGAAACACTATTTATGTCCAAATTAATATTTTTGTAGAGTGAACCATTTCGGAGATATTCCTTGTCATTTGTGTGAAATCTGGAAAACTTCCTTTCGTCTAATGGAACATCGTTATTCATGTTTGTTACCCGTGCAAAGTAAATAACTCTGGTGAAGCCATCGCTGGGCCAGGTGGACCAACCGGAACTAATTCATCTAATTCGTAAGAAAATTCTTCGTCTCTTTCCCCTACACCCTCTCGTCCATCGGAAAACATTTGGAGCTGGTTGTACAATTAGCGAAGCCCCTCCTTATCCCGCCTATTCCTATATACGCAATAGCAGTATTGATATATCATTGATTTAACGGGAAAATTTTGAAGGTGCGAGAATGTTATTTAGGATTTTATTCAAACACGGCGTCAACTCTGATACCTCGTCATGTTTATAATAAAATTCCTGCGATAATAGATAAAGTAATATTCAGCACCAGCATTTTAACCGTTGCTAGCATATTTGAACGAGAATATTCAAGATGCTTTGGTGCATAAAATCTTGCAAGATACAAGTTAAATTACCTCCTAGAATTTCGGCCCGCACATTGCTCTGGTATTACAACACAGAACGAAGGATGCCAGAGGAAAATTAATTTAGCAGTAACTTGAGAGATTAAGCTACGGTAAATGAATTTTGTAATTAGCATTTTTATCTAAGTGACGTAATAGCACAATGTTGTTACAGGTTTACTCATAAAGAGCTTCTGCTATTAACTTTGATTTTAGGAAATTTCAATGGTTATATCTTTGTCCACGTGGTTAATTCCAAATTATTGCACAGCCATGGAAAAAATGATAGAGTGCATTGAGAGAGTAGAATATTTAATTTTGCAGCCTCAATACGGCATCGGCGCAAGTAAATATTGTTATTGTTGTTGTTAATCTTATTGTTATTGTTAATATTATTATTATTATTATTATTATTATTATTATTATTATTATTATTATTATTATTATTATTATTATTATTATTATTATTATTATTATTATTATTATTATTATTATTATTATTATTATTATTATTATTATTATTATTATTATTATTATTATTATTATTATTATTATTATTATTATTATTATTATTATTATTATTATTATTATTATTATTATTATTATTATTATTATTATTATTATTATTATTTTTATTATTATTACTATTGCTATTACTATTACTATTATCATTATCATTATCATCATTATCATCATTATCATCATTATTACCATTATCATTATCATCATTATCATTATCATCATCATTACAATTATCATTATTATCATTATTATCATCATCATGATCATCATTATCATCATTACAATTATTATCATCATTATCATTATTATCATTATTATCATTATCATTATTATCATTATTATCATTATCATTATTATCATTATTATCATTATCATTATTATCATTAATATCATTATTATTATCATTATTATCATTATTATGATTATTATGATTATTATCATTATTATTATTATTATTATTATTATTATTATTATTATTATTATTATTATTATTATTATTATTATTATTATTATTATTATTATTATCATTATTATCATTATCATTATTATCATTATTATCATTATCATTAATATCATTATTATTATCATTATTATCATTATTATGATTATTATCATTATTATTATTATTATTATTATTATTATTATTATTATTATTATTATTATTATTATTATTATTATTATTATTATTATTATTATTATTATTATTATTATTATTATTAGTATTATTGGTATTACTATTAACCCTGAAGCTCACCTTGCGGGGATTCAAGATACCGTGGTCCTCTAAGTCTCGCTGGGAGAAAGACAAATACAATAACATTGACTCCGAGAATACCACGCCAAAAGTTCTCGTACCCAGTGAGGATTGTGAGGGATTTCTCATTGGCGGGATAAGCCTTTTATCTCCCCTTTAATGTTATAGAACGGGATTATCATAACAAATTTAAATGTCACAGATGAGTAATAATTTCAAGAAACAGGTGCACACATTTTAAAGGAAACAACTTTAATATTGCATAAAATAGTAAATTCTGTTCTGGGGTTCCGTGAGACAAAAAATGAGCGTTTTAGACACATTTGAATTTGGACTTTGTTACCAGTTTGGCATTCTCCACTGTCTCCAAAACTTCATCAAGACTACTCAAGAACGCTAATTTTTTTCGAAAAGTTGTGATACTTTTGAAGTTTTATAGTTGAAATATTTGATTAAACAAGAAAGTCGACCTCGAAGTTTTGAGACCCCTTGTTCAGGTACCTTCACCCTCTCACAAGACAGGTAGTACCCAATAACTACCTGGGTAGCAGACGAGAGTACACTCAGATATCTAATCAAGCTGTACATTTTGGCGCATGCCAATACGTCCAAGAGGTCGTGAGTTCGTATCTCGCTTAGAGATTTTTACCGAGGTTTTCCCTTATCTTGAGAAGACGAATGTCGGGTAACTTAAAGTTCTATGGACCTAGTCTCTTTTGAGCATCATTTCACCCATTTCATTCATTCACCGACCGACGTGACACTGCATTGGAGGATGTTAATATATATAGCAGTTGTTACGTAAGGAGGGGAAAGCCCCTTACTCGATACTATAGCGAGCGTCTCGATGAGAGAAGATAAGCTGCGCGCCAATGAATTCACGTACAGTGTGCACAAAATGAGTAAGTGGAGAAATAGCGGACCATGTCACACGTGTATATGTGGTCATGCATGTATATAAAGTGTGCGTTTACTTCAGCAATTATAGAACTATTTTGGTGTTTCTGCTTCAAGAAGTACCTTTGGTGTTTCTTGAAACTATTTCGGGATAAACTCAAAGAATTGGTTGGGCCCACATGACCTAGCCAACCGGCCCTTAAACTCCACTCACTCACCCATACAGTCAGTCAGTCAGTCAGTCAGTCAGTCAGTCAGTCAGTCAGTTAGTCACTCACTCATTCACTCACTCACTCACTCACTCACTCACTCACTCACTCACTCACTCACTCACTCACTCACTCACTCACTCACTCAGTCACCTACCCACCCACTCAATCACCCACTCTCCCACTCACTCCTTACCCACTCACTCATTCACTCACCCACTGACCCACTCATTCACTCACTCACTCACTCACTCACTCAGTCA
>CM060964.1:23732910-23737910 GCA_030765045.1 Tenodera sinensis
CGAAGTCATTGTCTGCTAAGTTGGAAACCCCTGAGGTGGAGAAATGAAGTGGATGAGACACAAGATGAATGAAGCTTTTCATTCACTTGAGTGGCGTTTAGAAATGTATGCTCGTGAATACGCCAATTTTCATCTCGAACTTTTTGTCTAACCACACTTTCTGACATCACCTATCCTTTAATCAACGTGGTGGCATGTTTGGGACACTACCACCGTGATGCGGTCACAGAGACCGCTCATCAATGAACGCGTATAATATTCAGAACTATGTATCCTTTACAGCTTTGGTTATAAAGCGGGGAATATTTAGGAGATAAACTATACTTTGAACAAGCATTATTATTCGTATATGTTATATTTCAATATAGCTTGCAAACGTTATACTAAGTATTTATGAACTGCCGTTCTAAATTGATCAGGAAGTTACTTTGTGTATGGCAGTTTTGATGCAGTCTCCAATATCCCGGTCTTCCAGGCATCTGATGCAGGCTGCTGCAATTATCAAAAGTCTGATGTGCTACACTCACATAACTTTCTCTACCCTTGTACTAACTATTCTTACAAACTCTTACTCCTATATCTTTTCTTGTAGTTAAGGATACCCATCTGTGAAATTTTGAAAATCTACAGTTTTCATTGGACTGATTTGAAATTTTAACACAACAATCACGGTATAGTGAGGAGTAACTGTTTTAATTTCATACATTTAGTCTGATTAGTTGCTAACATGTTAATATTTTATTAATTTTTTTTTAGTATTTGTATAAATGGTTCCCCCATGATGCAATTTTGACTTGAGAAACTTAATAATGTTCAGTTATGTTCTGTAATAGAATGTTAGCAAATTGATGAGATAATTTCTTAATATTGTTATTAATCTGGATAAAAATAAATTTTAAAGTTTAAAATCATTATTTTTTTCATTTAAATTTCGAAATGTAAACTTTAATTTTTAATTACTCAGCAGTTATTCACGTTATGAAGAAATTGTCTCATCATATTTTTTTTAACGTTATTTCTAAGCAGATACACCAAATTTAATGCATAAGTACTGAAAATTGCATCGTGTGGAGCATTTTAAAGAGCAAACAGTGCTAAAAATAAAAGCATGGAAAAACTAAGTTTGAAGTCATGGCAAGAATAATGAAACTGTATGGATTTAAATGCACACGACCACTTACAGGCAATTAGTTAGACGGCCACGTGACACAGTTGAAAAGGCCGTAAGGCTGTAAAATGCATATCAAAATAAAGCAGAAGATTTATACTATTTGATATAATAAAAATCCATTTTTGGCAATTTTTGAAATTTTTAGCCTTTTTACACAGATCCTTAAGATAAACGTTTGCAGAAATTATCTTATTATTTATTTCTTTGCAGATACAAAGGAATATGGCAATACAGAAGGCCTTGAGCGATAGTGAAATCTTTTAAAGCTTTGAGATTCCGTTCTCATTGCACGGTTAACATATACAAAATGCACAACGATGTTGCATTTGAGAAAGTTTGTTTTCCGAAATTGACACAAATAACAAGAAATTTATTCGGGCGTAAATTACGTGCTTTATCGAGGTGTACATCTCTTGTACAGTAAGATTTGGTCTATTTCTTACGGTTTACGTTATTCAAAACTCAAGGCTATAACCAGAAAATTAAAAATATGCATGTCATTTGCCATAGAAACATCTTAACCCTTTCATGCCTGAATTATTTTGCTACATATGTCGTTCTTCATCTATTTCGAAACCGGTTTAGGTTAGGCGGTCTGGGACACCTTCAGCCTATTGGCTTGGATAGCCATGATCGTTAAGGCAACACGTAGTGCACTGGCCATGCACTCAAAGCCTGAGGTCGTGAGTTCGAGTCTCGGCAACCGCAGTCAAATGTGCCTGTGGTAAAGGACGGGGAGGGCCCCCGTAAAATAATCGGTGTGATGGTGACAGACAGTATAACAAGAATATAGCAGAAAAAAAGTTAAAACTAGTACAAATAGGAAAAAAAAGCCTATGCATCTTATAATACACACTAGGCATGAAAGGGTTAAGCATATGTGATTTTAGCCAATATCACTAGAGCCATTTTCAAGAAAATCAAAATTTTCGACAAATTTTTCATGCAAAGGATATTAAGTGTGCAGTAATTTTCTTCAAAATCTTCGTGCCACATCCTTGAAAGACATTAAACTTAAATAGGAACTTTGGTTTTTAACCGACGTTTCGTTTTTGAGTTATGCTGTCCACAGACTGATAGACACACAGGCAGAAACAGACGGACCTTTTTCCAAAAATGCTTTAATTTATTCAGGGGGCCTCAAAACGTATATTTCCGGTGAAATCTCGTCAAGGAATTTTTGGGTGGAATACAGTACTTCCTCTACTTTAATATACGTAGTAGAGAAAGTAAAAATGGGATGTTTTTTAGGGCATGTGTAGGTGAGTATGAGAATAAGCAACACAAGCTAAATTGACCGATATTTTTTAATTAAGGCTATTCATAGGCGACGCAGTGGCCGAGCGATTAGCTTGCCTATCACCCTGGCCTGGGGACCCTCGTGTGGTACTCGTGGTGGACGAAGGGGGTTTGCTCCGGGTTCTCCGGTTTCCCCGACACTCATGCCACCAACTGTTGCATCGCCACACTTCCATTTAACCATTTTGCCTACCTTTCATGTAACCCTCTTCCTCCCTCTCATAGCTCGTCCTGGTCTCACCAACCGCTTCCAGGTCTTCACTCTGTCTGGTCCATAGGTTCGTCAGGCGTCTGACCCTTGTGTGTGAGTTGTGATAGCACGTGGAAGACTGTAGGCTGCGTTAACGACAGTACAACTTTGTGTTTGTGCAAACGTTTAGAAGGCAATAAAGCGATAGAAAGGTAAACGGACTGAATTTTGTAAATTTGTCACAATGTCTTTTGGAGTACGCTATATAAGATAAATACACTAAATATTTCTTTGTCTTAAATACTTTTGATATAGCTCCCACATTGCAGACGAAGTTTTTATGGAAACTTAATTGAAAAACCGATACGAGACTTGGCAGCGATTTCAACCTTTTTGTTTTTTCTGCCTACGTCTCTGAAACGCAACTTGCCTTAATTTGAGTGAATAGCCGATTTAAATTCCACATGGGATACAAGCACTTCTATAGCCATTAGACCACTGTGGTTAATTATTCTCATTTAGTTGAAGCAGAAGTGATGTTTTCTCTGTGTATCTGTGTCACAATGTATAGCTCTTTTGATATCTATCAACTCGTTTTGAGGGTGGATATGAAAACATATATGCAAATAATGAAAACGCACACTCACGTACACAATCGGGTTTTTACTACACAAATGTGTAATTAATTGCGCAGTTGCAATTCCATTTTGTTGTAAAGGATTACATCTAAATCATACAAAACGCAAATGAGTCTGTGTGGGGTCAGGTGATATACAAGCGGTATGATTTTATTCCTGCTATAGCCGTATAGCTAAAGCGCATAGAATGTGACAGAGTAAAATTGGATAGCGGATCTCCGAGTGTAAAACCAACAGAGTAACTTTATTTATTGTAAGCAATTAATGTATGCAGAGCAAGGCTTATTTATCTGTGTGCTATTTTAAATCAACAAAATGATTTCTGCGGTATAGCGTATACATACGCTATCATGTGCCTGTTTGACAAGGGACTAATTTAAACCTGTTGGTGTGCAAAAGCTCGCTAAACAATTATGAAGGAGGTTCCAGTTTTTGCGCTGGAGTTGGACTAACGACAAACATCGAATGAGCTCGAGTAATTTATAACCATTTTGTATTGTTTGCATTCCTAAATGCTATGCTGAAACGTTTAGAAAGGGAGTTTCACACTTTTGAGAATAATTTTTCAAAGCTTGGAGAGCATTATTCAATTCTATTGTATAACATTCCATTAGACGGTAACCCCCAGTTAGGCGCGCCCCCTGGTACAACACCCTTAGTTGCGCGGGGTCTAGTTGGCCCCCTATATCTTTTTTGTGCCTATATGCTTGTATTTATTTTAATTGTGCTTTTCCATCATTACCAAGTTTAGCATAAGTTAGCTTAAATATACTTGATATTTAGTATTATCTTACTAGAATAATAAAAGATAAATAAAACGTTGTATGAATACACTATACCTTATAATTTGTACTGCAATTCATCGAAAGTTAATTGTGATGTTCAGATATACAACTTGAAGCGTATTTCCAATAACAACAAAAACAACAACAACAACAACAACAACAACAACAACAATAATAATAATAATAATAATAATAATAATAATAATAATAATAATAATAATAATAATAATAATAATAATAATAATAATAATAATAATAATAATAATAATAATAATAATAATAATAATAATAATAATAATAATAATAATAATAATAATAATAATAATAATAATAATAATAATAATAATAATAATAATAATAATAATAATAATAATAATAATAATAATAACAATAACAAGAACAAGAACAAGAACAATAACAATAACAATAACAATAACAATAACAATAATAATAATAATAATAATAATAATAATAATAATAATAATAATAATAATAATAATAATAATAATAATAATAATAATAATAATAATAATAATAATAATAATAATAATAATAATAATAATAATAATAATAATAATAATAATAATAATAATAATAATAATAATAATAATAATAATAATAATAATAATAATAATAATAATAATAATAATAATAATAATAATAATAATAATAATAATAATAATAATAATAATAATAATGATGATGATGATGATGATGATGACGACGACAACGACGACGATGATAATAATATTAGTACTATGAGTAGTAGAGAAAGTAAAAGTTACCCTAGGTGCTATTGTCAAATATATCTAAGCATATGTTTTTAATTTTCAAGCACAAAAAATGCAATTTTTAGGCCAAAACGGTATACTTATAAGTTTAAAACGTTTTGCAGCCTAAACTGAACGGACACAGGA
>CM060964.1:23740410-23800410 GCA_030765045.1 Tenodera sinensis
ACACGCACACGTACACAAGGACCATTTTCTAAAACTGGTTTTTTGGGTTCAGTGGCCTCTATACGCATATTTTCGGTGAAATTTCGATATCGAATTTTTGGGTGGAATATAATACTTACTCTACTTACCATACGTAATAGAGAAAGTAAAAATACACGGCTGAAATCTCACTTGAACTTGGAGTAACTGTTCGTCTTTAATTTACTACAAATGAACAAGATGATAAATTATACCGAGCATTTGTTTTCTGGATATCAGAAGGAATGTCAGTGACCGCTTCTAAAACCCAAATTAATAACTTAAATTTTTATATGAAGAGGCTAGTCCGTGGCTCAGGCCTCGATCCCAGGGGACAACATATGGGATTTACGGTGAACGAAGTGGCATTGAGGAGGGTTTTCTCCGGGTTCTCCGCTTACCCTCACCATTCGTTCCGCCAATTGCTCTATCATCACCTTTCCTTTCATCCCTTTTACCTTCATTCCATATCAGCTTCTTACGCAATCTCATTCCAGGCTGCTGGCATGACTCCGTTCCTGTCTGTCTGCCCTTCGATGGCCCTGTAACCCCAGACGCTCGACTGTTAAGTCTTACGGGCGAGCAAGTTAGGGAGACTAAGGAGGCATTTGATAAGTTGTACTCTCACGTTGTACCCATCTGAATAAACTATAGGGTGATGCTTAAGGTTTCAGTACATTACACTTATTTTAATTCTGATATGTATGCTGGAATAATTTAAAGTGACAGAGTAAAATTGCAATTACTGGTAATCTCGAATATACCCATTGCTTCCAGAAAACGGCATTAACAAAAACAGTTCGATGAGGAGGTGGCAAGGGTGCCGGTAACCATATTGTGTAAAACCAACCTTTGAAACTCACCTTCATTACGCCATTCAGAATTATAGTGGCATACTTATTTAAACATTCTAATGGAATTAGGTGTACTCAGATGATCCCATTTTAAATATATCGAGCTCATCCGTTTGCATACATTCTTTTCCATCGCAAATGCACATTACCAAAATCTCCAGAAGCCTAACAAATAGGCAAGCTGACGCATTTGTTTTTGAACACTGACCTTCGCTCTGAGGACAGCGCCACATCTCCTGTATTAACCCTTTCAGTCCTGGTGTGTATTATAAGACACATAGGCTTTTTCTCCAATTTGTACTAGTTTGAACTTTTTTTCTGCTATATTCTTGTTATACTGTCTGTCACCAATTAAAAATACATATTTGAGACGTTTTGAATTGTAAAAAGTTATTTTTTTACAGTTTATATTGTAGTGTTTTTTATATAAGAAAAGAAGCAAAATCCATGCAGCCGCAGTCATCATTCACGCGTGCCATCACACCGAATATTTTACGTGGGCCCTCCCCGTCCTTTATCACAGGCACATTTGACTGCGGTTGCCGAGACTTGAACTCACGACCTCAGGCTTTGAGTGCATGGCCAGTGCACTACGTGTTGCCTTAACGATCATGGCTATTCAAGCCAGACCGCCTAATCTAAACCGGTTTCGAATTAGAGGAAGAACGGCATAAATAGCAAAATAATTCAAGACTGAAAGGGTTAAGCGACCTTATTGCTCGTATCAGTTGATGCAATGTGCTGTGTGATTAGTCTGTCCCTTTCACGTTTAAATTTAATGCAATATTTTATTTTATTAAATAAACTCAAATGTTTTAAAGTTTTAGTAGATTAAGAAATTTGAAGGATTTGTTGTTTATTTTGGAGGTCTGAGATTAAGAAATTTGAAGGAATTGTTGTTTATTTTGGAGGTTTGAAGATAATTTGTATTTTTGAGTTATTTAATTGAGGTTCTGAAGATTTTGAATGTTGTAATGTTTGTGTTGTATGATGTTTATGTGTATACTTTTAAATGTGTAATTTGATTATGTTCAATAGTTATTTTGATTATTGTTTATTATATAATTATGCATGAGTGTAATTGAGTTGTAGTGTGGAGTAAAGGAGTTTTGGTGCTGGGTACCAGTACCAAGATGGCCGCCGGATTCCGGCGGTCATATTTTGTTTTGTTATGGATTTTTTATATTTGTAGATTTAGTAGTAACTGGTTACCAGTTATTTATTTTATTACTGGATACCAGTAATATTTTATTTAAAATTTTTTGATTTTTTATAAATTTTGATTTTGAAAGTTAAGGTTCTTATAAGTTATTTTATAATTTATAAGACTTTGTGTTTAAAGAGGTGATTTTTTAAAATTTTTATAGATTTTTTATTAAATTTATAAAAGTTTTGAATAGGTATGATTAGGGTTGAGATGGAAATTTTTAGATTTTATTTTGGTAATTTATTGGTTTTTTTCTTTTAATTTTAGTTAGAAGAGGTGTGGTTTTAGGATGTTAAAATGTTGTGTTTTAAATTATTTTATTTTTATTTTATTTTGTTAATCTGTAAATTTTGTAAAGTGTATATTTGTTTTATATTTGTAATAAAATAATAAAGATCTGAATATTGACCCCGGTTTAAGAAATTAGGTGCCGGGGTCCAGTATGCAGATTTTTATTTTTATTTTTATTTTTTGTCCCTTTCACGTATGAAATAATCAGTTAAACGATGCTTGAGCGGGTGACGACATCGCAATGGGAAAACACTGTCACTGAAGGCAAGGAAGTGAATCGCATCGAGGTATACATTTAAATATTTGAATGTTCAAAAACGATTGCGCGAGCTATCAAAAGAGGAGATGCATCCAATAGTGAGAGAGAAGGGGGGATGGAACAAATATCAGTGTTCCACAGTAAAATTCTGACTTAAATCCTTAGAATTATAGTCGCAATAGAACTTTAATGTCTTTATTAGGCACAATGAAACATATTGATACCATAATTACGATGTAAAATGCTCTGATTGTATTGGATTTCTAGGGTAGATGTGAAATTTAATGGCGGCTGATAGCTAATTATCACTATTCTCTTTTCTGTTGTGCGAGTAAATATTGTGGGTGCAAATGATATTTATATCACCGGCTTTACAGCGTGATTTCACACTGTACAACACCGCAAGGCGTGGCAAGTCTATGATTGATTGTTGTGTCAAGCCACTCGCGATTAATTTTGTGGCAGCTGTAGATTCTATTTTATCTAGATAAATTGTGTAAGACTGTTCCTAATGGCAATATAATTAAAGTTGTGGCATGGAGGTTTATGCTAGCAATTTCTGTTTCAGAATGGAGGCGGCCGGGCCTCAAATTTAAAGAGGCCTAGGAAGGTCATGAGGAATTTGATGGTTTTGCTCGTTGGGTCGTTGATACTGGAACCGAGGTATGCTATCGGGGCTCACTGGTCCTATTCCGTAGAACTGGATAACAACTTCTCCGTCTTCTGGACCCCTACAGCGCACTATATTACCTTTGAATTGCAAGTGCGGACCCTGGGATATATCGGCTTTGGATTCTCGGCGAATGGACTAATGCCAGGAGCAGATCTCGTCATTGCTTGGGTGCAGGATAACCAGGTGTTCTTGCAGGTAAGTTCCATTACTTATCTGTAGGAAGATAGAAAATAGATGACAGTTATGTTAACACTTAGCCTCTGGGCTATAATTAGAGCTTTCATCATACCTTCAGGTTAGTACTATTTATTCACAGGTTTCTTGAATGACAAGCAGCATTGCAGCATTTAAACTAACCGAGGTGCTTAAGCGGAGCCCCCATTCCTTTCTCTACATATTCTTTCAGTTCTTAGCGATGCCTCCTTTCCGGCGAGATAAGCCAACTCTTTCTCCTTAATTACCTTTCCCTTAAATAAATCTTTGTTGTTTGCAGTATATTGTGACTTTGGTTGTGGGTGTGAAGTAAATACGACAGACGTAGTCTAGATAAAGAAACACTTTTATTTCCGTAAACAGTAACTTTGTACACTCGTTGCAACAGTAAGAAAGTCTTTTCCCATTCTCCAACAGCACGGCTCCGAACTCGTAACACAAAGAACTAACTCTTCTCCGTCGGCTTCACATACGTCTGACTGTTCTCCGTCGGCACTACTCAACGCTTCACATACGTCTCTCACTTACGTCTGACTGTTCTCCGTCGGC
Organism: Tenodera sinensis; assembly: GCA_030765045.1. Taxonomy (NCBI): domain Eukaryota; kingdom Metazoa; phylum Arthropoda; class Insecta; order Mantodea; family Mantidae; genus Tenodera; species Tenodera sinensis. The sequence goes on from CM060964.1 coordinate 23,744,475, forward strand.
ACTACTCAACGCTTCACATACGTCTGACTGACTGGACTTCTCACACTTTACCGCTATTTATATCTCCCAGGCACTATCTGGAAGCTTCAGGAACGTTCACTTATTTAGCGGTGAAACACAAAGCAGACAGTTCTAGAAGCCTCTATCCTTTTCTCTCTTTCGGCAAGCGCCCCAACAATGCGGCCATTCTCTGTCTCTTTCCTTCGGCTCCTTTGCGGTAGTGCCGACAATAATGCGATGGGTGACAATTGCGGCTGTCGGCAATTAGATGCGGCGGGCGCGGTGACACTGCTCCCTCCTCAGAGCTGGTCGTCCCGACCAGCACTATCACTGCGGCATCTCCCTTGCGCCCCGGTGGACTAACCCATCGAACCTCTTCTCCAGGAGGCACGATCCTAGGTATCGCTGTTGGATAGTGTCCCTTGGTCCGGGTAGGACGACGTATGCCATCCTGCTTCGAAATTCTGCAACAGTACCGCCGGTCTTGGCGGGCCCTCGTCCAGTTGCCCTTCTTCCTGGTGTGTTGACGGGCCATCCTGCGCACTTGGAAACGGCTCATTGGGTACCGTGTCCGCCGACCTCTCTGGCGCACCTTCGCAGCCACCTTGCTTCCGATGGGTCCGGCAACAAACCCCACCACATCCGCGCGAGTCGCGTCCACCGCTGCACTCGTGTTCACTCGTGCTCGGCACGGCCTCTCCTGTATCCTGCCGTCCACGATGATGTCCACCCTTCTTCCGTTCACGGCACTATGCGTCAGGTGATTGGATGGCTCCGACGGTCCCCCCATGTCACATGCCAAGTCGGTTCTCGCGTGATGCTCGTTTGCTTGTGCGCTTCCCTGCTGATCGTCCTCCACGTCGTATCCTGGTTGGTTACGTACCCGACACACTCCTCCAGAGGATTCCCGACGACGTCCCTGAACTGCCCCTTTGTCTTCCCCGAGACGTACACTTTCGTTATCTGAAACGGGCGCAACTGTCGCCTCGGCCACTAGGTGCTTCCTCCCCGGGTCCGCGCTATTCCGTCTGCCCCTGGCATCCAGTACTTTGACGCTCTCGTCAACTCTTACTACCAGGGCGCCAAGACGTTCCCCGTCGTCCTCCACGACGTCCACATGCTGGCAGAGGTCTTCCACCTTTTCGCCGAGTTCTTCCACGTCTTCCGTCACGCCAATCAGTTCGCCGAGTTGTTCCACGTCTTCCGTCATGCCAATCAGTTCGCCGAGTTGTTCCACGTCTTCCGTCACGCCAATCAGTTCGCCGAGTTGTTCCACGTCTTCCGTCACGCTAATCAGTTCGCCGAGTTGTTCCACGTCTTCCGTCACGCCAATCAGTTCGCCGAGTTGTTCCACGTCTTCCGTCACGCCAATCAGTTCGCCGAGTTGTTCCACGTCTTCCCTCACGCCAATCAGTTCGCCGAGTTGTTCCAGGTCTTCCCTCATATCATCCGAAACGGGCGCGACTGTCGCCTCGGCCACTAGGTGCTCCCTCTCCGGCTCCGCGCTATTCCGTCTGCCCCTGGCATCCAGTACTTTGACGCTCTCGTCAACTCTTACTACCAGGGCGCCAAGACGTTCCCTGTCGTCCTCCACGACGTCCACGTGCTGGCAGAGGTCTTCCACCTTTTCGCCGAGTTCTTCTACGTCTTCCGTCACGCCAGTCAGTTCGCCGTCAATTTTCGCCGATAGCTCCGTCTTCATCTCTTTCAGCTCGGCAGCGAGGTTGTTTCTCCTCTTCATTTCGGCGACGAGGTTGACGTTTCTCGTCTTCATGTCTTTCAGCTTAGCAGCGAGGTTGTCGTTTGCCGTCTTCATCTCTTCTTTCAGCTTAGCAGCGAGGTTGTCGTTTGCCGTTTCCATTTTGGCAGCGAGGTTGTCGTTTGCCGTTTTCATTTTGGCGAATAATTCTTTCATCATTGCCATCATCCTGGTTTCCGAATCTCCCTCCATCTTGGTTCTAACGTTGCAACTTCTAACGACGATGTAACGAAACTAGAAGCAATTCGACGGATCCCACTCCTGACACCAGTGTAACTTTTGGGTGCGGTGTGAAGTAAATACGACAGACGTAGTCTAGATAAAGAAACACTTTTATTTCCGTAAACAGTAACTTTGTACACTCGTTGCAACAGTAAGAAAGTCTTTTCCCATTCTCCAACAGCACGGCTCCGAACTCGTAACACAAAGAACTAACTCTTCTCCGTCGGCTTCACATACGTCTGACTGTTCTCCGTCGGCACTACTCAACGCTTCACATACGTCTCTCACTTACGTCTGACTGTTCTCCGTCGGCACTACTCAACGCTTCACATACGTCTGACTGACTGGACTTCTCACACTTTACCGCTATTTATATCTCCCAGGCACTATCTGGAAGCTTCAGGAACGTTCACTTATTTAGCGGTGAAACACAAAGCAGACAGTTCTAGAAGCCTCTATCCTTTTCTCTCTTTCGGCAAGCGCCCCAACAATGCGGCCATTCTCTGTCTCTTTCCTTCGGCTCCTTTGCGGTAGTGCCGACAATAATGCGATGGGTGACAATTGCGGCTGTCGGCAATTAGATGCGGCGGGCGCGGTGACAATATGCACATGTGTTAGGTACCATTAAGATTATTCTTCAAAACGTCGGCCGTGCAAGTCCTAGCTTGTAACCTTAATAAAGCTTAAAGATTAGCGTTTTACACTCTCCTCCGCTTATCCTTTGGTGAGTACAGAAAGCATGACATTCCAGCCAAATTTGGTGTAAACATTAAATTCTAAATGCATGTTTTGAGGTCCCATGAATCTAAAAGGTCACTTTTAGAATAATATCGTTGTGTATACCAATGGCAAACCGGAGAAGTCTGATTAATTCCAAATTTCACACTTATATCACATGAAGTTTAAGGATAGACGGCGAATATATTCAAGAAAATCTTCCTGTCCTAAACCGTCACTTATTTATAAAATTCATATATCAACACGGCAAATGAAATATTATAGCTTGAGTTTAGTTTGAATGACCTGCAAAATCCTTCATTTTCATGGAAAAATAATAATGACGGTATACAAGTAAGAAACCGCAGTAGATAACCAACAACTTACTTTAGGAAACCTTCAGGCTCTCTCAATGATACCATTCATGTAAAATATTTTGTTTCTATTGGCTCCTCTTCTTGGCCTGCACCACACTTGAATTGGAGTGTTATGTTCCGGTTCCGAGCCACGAAATATCCCTAAATGGCAGTCACTGATCGGCACACGTATGGGACCGATGCCTCTCTCAGCATCGTGATGCATTTCAGGAGCTACGATAGGTAATTCTGTAAGTGACGAAAACCAACATATCAGTTCGGAGTGTTGAAAACATCATCTTTTATAGGCTCGAGAATCGCCCACCTCTTCCGTCCGGAGATGCACGATTTGGACGCTCTCTAGCGCCCAAACCGTGCATTTCCGAACAGTGGTTCCTCTTTGAACACCAATCAGTTTGCCGTCCCACACAACAAAATAAGCGTTGTCGGTGTTTTCTGGGACACGCTGTATATGTTCAGATTACAGGAAAACTATCCCTTCTGGCGAAATTCTGATTTCAGATTTGAATTTAGCAATGCGTATTCCCTTAGAATTAGATATGCTCATCTCAGAAATAGAACGTTTTTAGAATAGTGTATTTGCCATACAAAATCCCAGCTCTCTAACCCACAAAATGCAGGAGTTATAAATATTTTTCCAGGTGATAGCTGTTTATCTAGGTCCCCTATTAATAAACATATACGCCAACCTTGGATCCATTCGAGAATATTCATTTGTGTACGTAATAGTGTAGTGCAGAATATGACTGTAATTATTGTCTACACTAAACCAGATAATCTTTCGCAAAAAACGAAAGTAGTGATTTACATGTTTAGAATATTTATACCGAGACCGATTATAACAGGGATTTATTTTGGCTTTTCATTTAACTCATATAAAATATATATTTACCATTTAAATCGTCAGCCCATTTGAAGTATAAAATTACTTGATAACTCCACAAAGAGACCACATAGAGATTTGTAGTGCACTGAACAAGGTATGTACTAAAAGTAAATTAACATAGTTTTGATCATTAGCGGCGGTTTGTGGTACATTACAGGGAGTAAAAACTAAAACATGATCATTTATTGGATATAAATTGATTCAATCAACACTGTATGACAGTGGCGAACATTTTAATCCTATGCAGCATATGAGAGCTAAACGTTCAGTTAGTTTTAAACATAAACGTTTGCCACTTCTACAGCCATAGTATTATTTCACACATTCTGTATCTATTTTGCAGACGTTGTCAAACCATTAGATTATACTTGGTAAATTACTACACTTCAATTTCTTGGTACGGTTTAAGATTAAACCTATTCATTATTATCAATATAAGTCCTTAAACCAGACATGGGCACGAGAGGGGAGATAATGATTGAACTTGCCTTACCCATCCCAGATTCTCTTGCCGACTGACAAACGTTGCTTGGATACAACAGTTGCAGTGGTGGGCTCGTTCCGCTTACGCGGTACTAATAATTTCCACGCTGTTTGTTTTTATTAAGCATATTTTGCATACAATAATCATTACAGCCACCTACTGTAGTTAGGCAAATTACATCATGCTGAAGTTTATAACCTTCGCTTATCTTATGCACCTAATATCCTTACATTGCCTTATGATTAACATACTAAATAGTTTCTGTTTCACAACAAATAAACCAGCAAAGTGTTATTGTTATTTAGACTTAAGAATATTTTAAAATCATTTGAACAACATGACAATTTTTTTGGTTTTAAACTTCATATTATGTTCAAACTTTGAAACAGGAAATACAATAATTTATATTAAATAAACTAGTAAGAAACTAAACCACTATCAAGTGCCATCATATCACCCCTTTTAACATGTGGAGCTGAGGCTATCTGTAAGCTCAGCTACATGTTGGAAATACTGACTTGTGTAAACCGCGCTGCAACACGACGTGGGACTTATTACCATTCTGCTCCCCTAATGCGCTCAGTCACGTTTTCCGTGGCTGTATTAATTTTCAGCACCTTTGAAATACGTTGACAAATTTGATCTAATTTTTGTGTATCAAACACTAACTCGAAAATAACATCGGTTTGCTCAAAAATTGAAAATGCACAGGAAACTCTCTGTGTAATCTTACCTCAATAGTGTATCGATTTTAACCAAAATTCAAACGTGTCAACAAATTTTGTTAAAATTATTTCATGTGAAAGTTCAGCTCTACCGGTTGGGACGGAAGTCAATGCATTAATTTAAACCAGTTTTAGATCTCGTATTTGGAACACATTTTGTATCTAACCTATTTGTCTCTGAGCATTTCTTACAGAGATATTTTAGTTTTGTCGAAAAAAGCTGGCAACACTGCAGATTGTGTGACTATCACTTTCCCTAAATCAGTACATAAACAAAAACCGCAATGAAGAGTTTCGAAAATAAAATCATACCTTGCCTTGTCCTTCCGTGTTTACTGTGCGAGTGTAGGCCATGCACAAGCATTAGCTCCCGAAACATTTCACAAAAGCGCCCGACCTATTTACATCCACAAACCAGGGCAATCCCCTGAGCAACCTCAACGCAACGTTGTCGACTTTCACTTCTGAAAGAGCAGCTCGTAGAATTCCTTCACGTCTTTTAAGTGATTAATTATTTCGAAACCCTGTGTGATGTCCCATAATGACTACCAAAGCTATGTCAGAAATAAGTTACTCTACGCATCTTACAAGCAACAAACTGTTATCCGCGTACATTCTTGTGGAATTGCGTATCCAATTTGGATCAAAAATATTTATTTTTTCGAAATTGACGGATCAAAGTACAAAATGGCATTGAACTTTTTTGTTTGTAATGCTTTTATGAAGCACACATTAAAAGGGATGTAATGACTTCCCTTCTACCCTGTATATTCGCAGTGATTCTCCGAAACATTCAAAACGCCATCTAAATTAACCTTAACCTCCACCAACCAACTTCAACCTAATTTTGTACTGCGCTGTTATATTTTCTTCAAATACGTACATACAAAGTCTAAAATGTGTACTTTCAACGGTTGTTTCATGCATACGCTTATCACATTCAGAGTCATAAACTTGATCTTTTTTTTTTTTTTTTTTTTTTGCATTTAACGCCAGGAAATGTGTGGAATATAAGACATTCATGCAGAGTTATTCCACTTTTAAAGATTTTGTGGACGGAATTCCTAACACAGATTTTCCCACCATGTGCACATAAATCGTGCAGGATTTCTATGCATGACTCCACCACCATTGCCACCAATTCTCCGCTGTATGAGGGAGCCACTGAGTGTTGTAGATGATTTATAACAAGCATAGAGCATGAAAAGTCATAAGCAATTTCACATATCCTGGAAAAAAATCATGAGCCGTTTATCTATTCGCTTAATTTGACACCACTTCAAATTTACAGATTGCTTACAAAAATCTTTCCCAATTCTTATCCAGGATAAACACAATTCCATGCTCTAAAACAGAAAAAATCGTTCTCAGGCTTTTAAAGAGGAGACTGCAATCTCTAATCCACCTATGAAATTTTCCGAATTCAAGGAATTCTCCGTAACTATTTAAGTTGCCAGAATGACATTTTTACAGGATGCAGTCCTTCAATCTCACTAATTTACTTGTAGACAGTAATTGTTGATTATTAATGATGTATATATTTTTACTTTCTCTGCCACGTAGAGATGGTATTAAAATAATAATAATAATAATAATAATAATAATAATAATAATAATAATAATAATAATAATAATAATAATAATAATAATAATAATAATAATAATAATAATAATAATAATAATAATAATAATAATAATAATAATAATAATAATAATAATAATAATAATAATAATAATAATAATAATAATAATAATAATAATAATAATAATAATAATAATAATAATAATAATAATAATAATAATAATAATAATAATAATAATGATAATGATGATGATGATGATGATGATGATGATGATGATGATGATGAAGATGATGATGATGATGATGATAACGATAACGATAACGATAACGATAACGATAACGATAACGATAACGATAACGATAACGATAACGATAACGATAACGATAACGATAACGATAACGATAACGATAACGATAACGATAACGATAACGATAACGATAACGATAACGATAACCATAATAATAATAATAATAATAATAATAATAATAATAATAATAATAATAATAATAATAATAATAATAATAATAATAATAATAATAATAATAATAATAATAATAATAATAATAATAATAATAATAATAATAATAATAATAATAATAATAATAATAATAATAATAATAATAATAATAATAATAATAATAATAATAATAATAATAATAATAATAATAATAATAATAATAATAATAATAATAATAATAATAATAATAATAATAATAATATTAATAATAATGATGATGATGATGATGATGATGATGATGATGATGATGATGATGATGATGATGATGATGACTTTTTTTTTAAATTAACGTCCTCCAACATTATGTCATATCGGACGAATGAATGAAATGAAATGGGTGAAATGATGCTCAAATGAGCCCGAGGTCCATGGAGCTTTAAGTTACCCGACATTCGTCTTCTCAGGGTAGGGAAAACCTCGGAAAAAAACCTTACCCGGATAACTTACCCTAAGCGAGATTCGAACTCGCGACCTCTTGAACGTGAGGCAGACACGCTAACCATCACGCTACCGAGGCGGACAATGATGATGACGATGATGATGATTAGCTCCCCTTATGTAGGACTTAGAATCCCTAGGACTCACTAGCCAGTGCCTAGGGTCAGACGCCTGTCGGGGAGCACAGGAACCTCTGGACCGGACAGAGTGAAGACCTGGAAGCGGGTGATCAGCCAAGCACCAGGTATGATAGTGAGGAAGAGGATGATATGAAATACAGGCGAAATGGATGATTGGAAGGGTGATAATGGAGCAATTGGTGAAACGAATGGTGGGGGAAACCGGTTACCCCGGAGAATACCCGCCCACACGCCGCTTCGTCCACCACGAATGCCACATGCGGATCCCGCCTGGGTGGCAGGCGAGCGGTCTAACCACTCAGCCACGGCGTCGCCATTATACCTCCAGACTCAGGGAAGGATTAGGAACAATCCTGGCTGGAGAAAAATCCTACCCCTGCCGGGAATCGAACCCGGGACCCTTTGCACAAGAGGCAGGTGCTCTACTAATTGTGCTACGGGGCCAGACCAAATTTCAAGCTAAAGGGCTAAAGAACAATGCTGAAAATAAAAAGAACTGAGAAAAATGGGGTTCAAAGTTTAGCAATTTACGTTTGTAGTTTACCTAAATCCAATGAACTTAAAATGCCCCAACACCATATGTGGAACCCTCTGCTTCCTTCTTCTTGGACACAGTAGCAGTTTTTGGGAATTTTAAGTTTGCTCGGTCGTTTCTTAATGTGAAAACTTTTGTTTTGCCTTTGTAATGTTCACAAAATTTAGAAATCTATTGTTCTTAGCTAACCTCTACAACATGCACTTTCGCTAATTTGTGCACCAACTTCATAAAATATCTGCTTATTACCGGTTTACTATAAACTAACAAATAACCTAGTTCTAAACAATGCCTAATATGTAACTGGAACACTGAAATTATCTGGCAGGATTACAGAATTACAGAACACTGACGGCAGTTCTCTATTTCTCTCTCGCCGCATATCCGCTCAATATATCGCATTCATTTCAGCACAGCCAACTCACGACCCCTCTGAACCAAAATTCCCTGAAGGAAACTAAAACCAAAGCCAGTGTAAAGGAATCAGAATGTGTTACAGGCAGCATTATCATGAGGGGTTATTTAATTATTGTGTTTTCTATCTCAGCTGTAATTAATTAGATATGTGCTAAGAATTTAATGAGGATGTTTTCGTTCGCGTTGGTGTAAAATATCCTATGGGCCTGAAGGGTATTACAAATTCTGTAGTACGTCTACTCAGTAAATATTCATTAACAAAATAGCTAAAGATGCTTCGAGGCAAGCCACCCGACATCCGACTAGCATAGTGAAGTCTGTTCTACTTCCTTAGATTCACCAAAGATTAACATCTTTTGTTTACATACTAAACAGTAAGTGTGTAGGGTTTGACGGCCAGTCGATATATACTAAACAGTTTCTCTTCCACAACAAATACAGCTGTAAAGTTTCATCTCTATTTAGCCTTCACATATTTTAAAACTATTTGATCCACATAATAAATGCTTTGGTTTTAAACTAAGTATTGTCTTCAAACTGTGAAACACGAAATAGAATACATACAGGGTGGAAGGGAATTCATTACATTTTTTCTAATATGTGCTTCATAAAAGCCTTACAAACAAAAAAGTCGAATGGCATTTTGTTCTTTGATCAGCGGATTTCGATAAAACAAATGGTTCTTGATCCAAATTGTATGAGTAATTCCACAAGAATGTACGAAGTTAAGTTCGTTACTTGTAAGATGCGTAGAGTAACTTATTTCTGACATAGCTTCGGTAGTAATTATGGAATATAACACAGGTTTCGAAATAATTAATCGCTTAAAAGACGTGAAGGAATGCCGAGCAGCTCTCTCAAACATGAAGTATGTCGACAACGTTCCGTTCAGGTTGGTCAGGGAATTGACCTAGCTGGGGGATGTAAACAGGTGAGGCGCTTTCGCTTTCGTCTAATATTTTGGGAGCTAACGCTTGTGATTGGCCTACACTCACACAGTAAACACGGAAAGACAAGTCAGGGTATGTGTTTTTGTTCTCAAGATGCACAGTTATGCTGTTTGTTTAAGTACTGAGCTATGAAAGTCTTTACCCACACAATCTGCAGTGTTGCCAGGTTGTTTTTGAAAAAAACAAGATATCTCAGTAGGAAATGCTGAGAGATGAATATGTAACATATAAAATATGTTCCAAATACCCAGATCTACCGCTGGTTTGAATTAATGTAATGACTTTGCTTCCACCCGGTATATAGTTGCATATAAGAATGTGCTAGTTTGACTATTTTTATGTTCACTCCTCTCCAAATTTCTTATTAACTAAAAAGGACGTATTAAGGCTAGATTGAAAATTGCAAATTGAAATCCGCCTATTAAACAGCAAACTTTCCTGTTTTTGTAACTTGTAACTTTTGTCGGAAGCAAACCTGAAGCTGAACAGCAGCGAAGGGGAGGGCTGATTGGTGGAGTTGTTGTTGTTGTTGTAGTGTTTAACGCCCGCTTTTACTACTACGGCACCGCAGGCGGTGACACTGATGATACATGGAATGAAGATGGAGCACCGGTGAAATGAGATGGCGGGGGAAACCGGCGCACCCGGAGAAAACCCGCCCTGACGCCGCTTCGTCCAGCACGAATACCACATGCGGGTCCCTGGGATCGAACCCGGGCCGCCTAGGTGGGAGGCGAGCGCGCTAACTGCTCGGCCACGGCGCTTATTGGTGGAGTGAGACAAGAGCGCGTCCAGTGCAGTGGCCCGTTTAAGCCTTTTTTGCCCATGTCTGTATTAGACAGATCTGTCAAAATTCACAATTAATATTTTACCAGGTTACAAAGACGCTATATTCAACCACTTTGTGTTAAAGAACATTGATATCTCTAAACTAAACACATAGGAAGAGTCCCTTCTAAATATGCAGCTGAGTACCATATCAGCTAAAGGACTTGAAGATAAACATACACGCAGGCAAAGTGACAGAAATATGTACAGTTTACCAATACTTGATCAACTTACGAGGAATGGAACAGCCAATAGTTGGCCAACTACAAACTTGCTCTGTTCTAGACCTGGGGAACCTGTTGGAGACAAATGACGTGTGCTGGGGCTCCCTTGGAGAAATACTGTGGTGGGACAGTAGTGCGCTAGTGACCACGTGACCACATCTCTATCTTCCAGCACTTCAAACACAACGTTGAATCTGCCCAAGACTTAAATTGCACAGAAGAAAATCGGATGTGTTGCACTCACATGACTTTCTCTACTCTTTTACTAACCATTCTTACAAATTCCTATATCTTCTTCGTGTTAGTTGAGATAAACATTTGCACAGATTACCCTACTGTTTATCCTCTTATAGGTGCAAGGGGAATATGAGGATACAGTAGATATCGACCGATCATCAAATCTTTTAAAGCTTTCAAATTCCGTACTCTTTGCACTGTTAACATATAAAAAATGAATAACGATGTTCCATCTGACAAGTATAAGTTTTCTAAAACATCTATGCACTTTAGCAAGATTTACATTTTCTTTATAGTAAGATGTGATGTATATCTTACGGTTTACCAGATATGCAACGTCATCCAGAGTAAATAGGACTACATAGCCAGAAAATTCAGAATATACCTTTCATTTGTCATAGAAACATCTCAAATATATAGCACTTTATTCAGAATCGTTAGAGCCATTTTCAAGAAAATCAAAACTTTCGAAAAATTTTCCAAGTTCAGGGTGAAGTAATTTTCTTCAAAATCTTTGTGTCGCATCCTTGAAAGACTACTTAAATACGCACTTTGGATTTTAACCGACATTTCGTATTTGAGTTATGCTGCCCACAGGCTTGCAGACACACACACACACACACACACACACACACACACACACACACACACACACACACACACACACACACACACACACACACAAACACACACTCTTTTTTAAAATTTTTTTTTTTTCGGTTTCGGGGGGCCTCAAAACATATATTTCCGGTGAAACCTCGACATCGAATTTCTGGGTGGAATACAATACTTTACTTAGTAGTAGAGAAAGTAAGAAAGAGATGAGAAAGCCGGTTTTCAAAATTGAGTTCAAAATTTAAAGACATGTTACAAAAAAGAAGGCTATTGGCGAAAAAAATTGCAGTACATATTCATTATGTTGCTTTATATTGAAAACATCATTCTTAAAGAAGATGTTAATGTTAACAAGTTTAACTCCACTTTTCAGAGCAACAATTTACTCTAGAAGTGTGAAATTCGTTACACATAAATCAATGCTTTTAAACATGCTGACCTTTTAATCATATATATGTTAGTTCCATATTTTAAAAAATAACAATATATTATTTTTTACTCATCAACGTCTTCGGACAGTTAAACTTATTTTAAAGACGTTCTTAGGGTTAAAAGACCAGAGTATGATAAAATAGGGATCTAAGTTGCAAAATCACCAAAAAAAAAAACAAACACCAAATTGATACTTTTGATCCGAACAAGATTACAACCTCCCTTTTAGCCTCATATGGGCATTCAGGCGTTTACAGATCTCTAAAGTACTTGGAAAACATTCTCGTTTTATCAATTTACTCTTAGGATTGTGCTGTCCACTGAAACGGTCTTGCTGCTACTTGGCTTTGTGAGAGTTGATTATAGTACCAGTAGTAGTTTGTAGTACTTTGGTAGTTCAAAATCAAAGTTGGTTATTTCTTGCGTTGTGATGAAAAGTATGGAATTTCGGGACTAGCATAGATCTGACTGCCGTATCTGTTTCCTCTACTTCCGTTGTATCTAGAAGGAATTGTGTAATGAAACTAGTTCTGCAAGGGTTAGTCCATAAAAGTAAAATATGTTGGGTAGAGAAAGTCATTGAATTTATAAATAAATGAACACGAAACGGAGGCTGCAGCACACAGCTGTACTCCACGTGAATCTATTGTACCGAGAAACGGGACGAAGGAGCCGCAGGAGACTATAGGCCACAGGTAGGCCGGTTCTCAGAGATGCGCAGCAGTCTCTAAGGTTTCCAAGCTTGATGACACACTCACACCGGCGGGTTGCTCAGAGAAGGCTTCTCTCTGGAGGAGCCATTTGGAACTAGACCCATTTGAGGCGGCTCAGAAAAGGCTACCATCTGACAGTGTCGAGAAGAACTTTACAACGAACACACTTGTGTCATCTCATCAAAACTGACTAAAATTGCTGGCCTCAGGAACAGAATGCAGGTCCTCACGAATGCCAGCCTCGGATGTTACAGCGGAGCCAACTCTAAAGTTCTGTTTTGTTTAAAACCTGGATGCTTTAAGAGCTGGAGAAGGGTTCTTCTTCTGATTTCTCGAAAAACTTAATTAATACAGGAATGGCGTATGCATATATGTGCACATGTACATCGTTGGCATGTTGAGAAAGTTTTCCAGAAAGATCTCAATGCGTTGCTTTGAATACGCAGGTCCACTCTACTGAAAAGCAAATCTTTAATTTGAAGCAGACAGCGAACAAAGCTGGGGAAGATATTGGAATAGGTGAAGAAGTTCGTTATGGTGTGATTTTTGCTGCTTTCAGCACCCCACTCAAACTCACCATAGCGTTACCCTGGCTCCTTGACTTTGCTACTTCCATAAACACAAAAGCAGACGCTCTTCATTACTTGATACCATACTGTCATTCACATATAATAAAGTTTACTGTAGCTCGTAATTATGTTATCGAGCGAGGCAATGGAACCGAGCGAGCTTCACGCTTCCCTGCCTCTCTTCAGGCTACGTCTCTACTGCTCGAGGGTTTACGAGATTGCAGTAGCTTCCTGTGCTTTGCAGTTTTTGCGCTTGGCAACTAACAAAATAACATTGCTTCTCAATGAACGACTTTTCTCGTCTTGTCAACTTGTTTTCTCAGTTTTCAAGAGCTTGACTAGTGAATAAGCCTTGTACACGTGTTTGAAATAACGCATTTATTGACTCCAAAAACTCTGTAGGTCCTGTTGTTGTTGTAGTGTTTAACGCCCGCTTTTACTACTACGGCACCGCAGGCGGTGACACTGATGATACATGGAATGAAGATGGAGCACCGGTGGAATGAGATGGCGGGGGAAACCGGAGCACCCGGAGAAAACCCGCCCTGACGCCGCTTCGTCCACCACGAATACCATATACGGGTCCCTGGGATCGAACCCGGGCCGCCTAGGTGGTAGGCGAGCGCGCTAACCGCTCGGCCACGGCGCCGCCCTGTAGGTCCTACAGCTGCATTTCCAGAACTAAATAAATCTGAGTTGGATAAATGAAGGGCAGACCTAAAAGACTGTCTCAGCAGTGTCTAATAGTAGAAGTAGTAGTAGTAATAGTAATAGTAATAATAATAATAATAATAATAATAATAATAATAATAATAATAATAATAATAATAATAATAATAATAATAATAATAATAATAATAATAATAATAATAATAATAATAATAATAATAATAATAATAATAATAATAATAATAATAATAATAATAATAATAATAATAATAATAATAATAATAATAATAATAATAATAATAATAATAATAATAATAATAATAATAATAATAATAATAATAATAATAATAATAATAATAATAATAATAATAATAATAATAATAATAATAATAATAATAATAATAATAATAATAATAATAATAATAATAATAATAATAATAATAATAATACTAATAATAATAATAATAATAATAATAATAATAATAATAATAATAATAATAATAATTAAACAGTGTTAATGAAACCGCTGTTTCCATGTGCTTTTTGACTAGGAAGTTAAATAACACTGAAGTTGTTCTCACCTTATTTTGTTACTAATGGAAATTTTGAGCATTGTTAGGGGTAATTGTTTATCAAGGGTGTTGATACTAACCAAACACTGAGGGGAGCCTGCTATGCATTACTACGCATATAACAAAACGGAACAATTAGCCTAAATGCAGACATATACCCCAATAACATCCTCTTCTAAACAGCAGCTCCTGTGTTAGAGAACAACACGTTCGTACGGTAGCAGTCAAGTATGGGCCAGCCCTTTGAAAAAAGGGAATTAGATTGAGCTTCTGGAAGTTGTTATTCCGGGCCCCTCTAGCTAGAGCTCGCAATGGGGACAGTAAATTTTTTCGCAAAACATGCTTCGGCACTCTGAGCTAACGCGCATTTGTGACTTTTCTCTTGTACTTGCCCACACTTCGTAAACAGACCCTTCAGAGAGAGAGAGAGAGAGAGAGAGAGAGAGAGAGAGAGAGAGAGAGGGAGAGAGAGATTACAGTTAGTACGATCTGACAGTAAAGGTGCGCTCTTAATAAGGTCGCAGTAAAATGGTTAGCCTCCCTGGAAAATAAAGTAGGTGCACAATGAATCAGCAACGGTCGAGGTGCTTAACACTTCGGTAGCCCATTCCTTACAAAATATCTAACCTAGGCTAAACATATTAGGCGACCTTTGTTCAGGGCCTATAAATTCACTAGATAAATTGCCGATAAGAATGAGTAAAGCAGCTCCGGAGAGCATACTCGACGGGCTGCTACGATTGAAGATTTATACTCAGCTAAGAGTTGCTATTCTATATTCTATTTTCCCTTTGTTGATTAATGAATGTATGCATTTAAATTTAAGTATATACCGGGAGGAAGGGATGTCATTACGTTAATTTAAACCAGTGGTAGATCTCGGTATTTGGAACACATTTTGTATCTTACGGTTTTGTGACTATTTCCTGCGGAGACATTTTAGTTTTGTCAAAAACAAGATGGCAACACCGCAGATTGTGTGGGTGTCACTTTCCCTAGCTCAGTACATAAACAAACAGCGTAACGGTGCGTTTTGAAAACAAACTCATACGCTGCCTTGCCCTTCCGTGTTTACTATGTGAGTGTAGGCCAATCACAGGTGTTAGCTCCCAAAACATTACACGAAAGCGAAAGCGCCCGGCCTGTTTATATCCACCAAACAGGTACATTCAGTGACCAACCTCAACGCAACGTTGTCCACTTACTGCACGTCTGAAAGAGCGGCTCGGAGTATTCCTTCGCGTCTTTTAAGTGATTAATTATTTCATAACCCTGTGTGACATAAGTTACTCTTGCATCTGACAAGTAACAAACTGTTATTAATTATTATTATCATTATTATGAGGCCCAATAGAATTTCCCGGGGTCAGGTCTACGTCCGACCGCTGCGTCCCCCACCTCTTGTCTTTATGGGCGTCATGATTGAGGTGCAGTACTGGAGGTGGGTCGTGGTCAGCGCCCCGACCTCATCCGGTTGGTTACGCAGTCTTCGCAACCAGGGATCGCTACTTTTGAATCAAATAGCTCCTCAATTTGGCACCTCAGGAACCTAATGAGGCTGAGTGCACCCCGGATAAGTTCTCCCAACCGGAGAAAATCCTCACATCGATACCGGGATTTGAACCCGAGTCTCCCACTTGGTAAACTGCAGCGCTACCACTGCCCTAAGGAGAATACCCATTATTATTTTCCAAAAGGAAGTTCAAATATTAAGCTGTTATTGGTATTATATTTTACATAAGAGAGAAAGAGAGAGAGAGAGGGATAGAGAGAGAGAGAGAGAGAGAGAGAGAGAGAGAGAGAGAGAGAAACGAAAATATCACTGTGTTGGGCAAACAAAGAGGTTTGGCTTTCATTTGTTCCTTTTTAATGTTATTTAATTTTATTATTATATACTGTTATTATTTTTGTTTCTAGTTATAATTAATATTGTTATTGTTACAATCATATTATTAATATTATTTTTTGATGTTGGAAAGATGTATTATATCTCACGTAACTGAATTCATTTTTTCTTTTCAATATTTTGTTTTCTAAACTTGGAATTAGTTATTTAGCAGCAATCGACATAATCTTGTTTTATCAGCTTCTGGTATTAAACGATTATTTTGGTGTCTGTATTCTACTGTGTTTCAGTGCTCTCAGATATTGTTACAAAGTCTGCCTTTGAACGCCGTTAACATTTCCCACAATGATACAAATGAAGCAAGATTGAGTGGTACCCCTTTCTAGTTATTAACCAACGTTAAGCTTTAACTCGAGTAAACCTTAGCCACTGCTCTTTGTCACGAGTCATGTTTGCAGTGAGAGAATCAAAATCACACACAGCGCGGATGCCCGAGGGTCGGTTACAAGCGCGTCAACTTTGCGCTGAATTACATCATTCCATTAATGAATGAAGGGGTCGCCTGTTTGTGCATATCAACATTTACAGTGCGTCATATTCTTTGTCTAGCACATGCAGGAGCGAATTGTCTCAGCATTTGCACGTGAAGGTTAACAGACATGAAAGTTTGATTGTAAGTGAACGAGTGGGTGCAATAGTTTGCCCTCCTATATATCCGGAAAATAGTGTTTGTAATAACTCAGGCTTGCTGGTGTAAACGTTTGCAAAGCGGACGTTTCAACAGTAACTCCGTTGAAGTAGAAATGGAGTGCATAAATTGCATTAGCAACAAAATCAGATTAAAGAATTCTAAACCCAAAATATTATTCAATGCAAGGAATCTAAACGACGTAGCCATGAGTCACTAACTCCAGTCGCGCAGCAGCGTGTGTAAGGAGAGGTTGTTTTGGCTTGTTCGCTTGGTTCGACCTTCAACTTACGTGACTTTGCACCAGCTATAACTCGCTGGTTTTCATTACACATTTTTGTGTGTTAAATAAGTGTGATTTTCTAGTAACGTAAAAATGTATATAGAACGAAAGAACACATTAGTACTAACGTTTGTGGATCGTGATGTGCCGAAACCGTCTCCATACGAACTACATGAATGGATTCACGATTAATTCCGATTTGAAGAAGAGGAGCTGGAAATGATACAGATCAACAATTACACCCGGCAAATATACATCCAGTGTAAGGAAGCGCTGCGAGTAAAAAGGGCCATAGAGGACACAAACGGTGAGTCAATTTTTACCTATAGTAACGGACAAAGAAGTAAAGTAACAATAACAACGGCAGGTCTAGGGTTTCGTATTGTGAAATTATACCACTTACCCAAAGATTTAAACCAAGAAATTGTACGACAACATCTAGGAAACTACGGCACAGTACTAGCACTATCAATGGATACTTGGGGGCCCACGCTTCGATACAAAATCAGTAACGGAGTACGCACTGCAAAGATAGATTTAAAAAAGCATATTCCCTCATATATAGATATTGCCGGATATAAAAGCTTTATAAGCTATGAAGGTCAACCAATTACATGTGCGGTGTGTAGTGAAACAGGACATTTACGAAACAACTGTCCCAGACGGAGGGTAATCACGCAGACACCACGTCTAACAGACCCGCCCACATGGTCTAAACTAGTGCAGGGAGACTTCCCCATTAGACGGGTACCGGTGGATTTGCCACAAGACACAGCTATGACCTCGGCAGAAATGACGACTACTGATAAAGAACAAGTAACTGCAGCTCAGTTTTCAGGAAAAGATACCGTGGTCGAAACACAGAGGGAAACTGTAATCAATCCTGAACAGGCGGAAAATTTACTAATGGATGATGATGATGCACAAAGTGATGCCCCGATAACGAACTTTACCACTATTCCAATGGCAGAGGAACCCTCCGAGGTGACACCAGAAACTTCAAATATAACTTCAGAAACATGTGCATTCGCTCCAATAACGACAGATATGGAAGTAGTGCCCACAATTTCCAATAATAGTAGAAACCGCGACCCACGCGTGAAAAAGAGACGTACGGAGAGTAGCAAGGGTAACCGAAAGAAAGAGAAAACTGAAGAATCATTCGAAAATGACCCGGGTACTCCCACACCGCTATCATAATACCTGATGTTTCTTCTTGGCTGTTCCTATTCTACCTCATCTACTTAATTTGCATGACTTATACCCGTATTTATGCCACCTTAAATGTCAATGGTATACGCAGTACTGCTAAACAACAACTTCTCAATAATTTCATTTTCAGCCGTGATATTGACATCCTACTCCTGCAAGAGGTGAACACCGATAATTTAAACTTCCTTGGTCCTCAGTATAACTACATTTGCAATGTAGGCATTGACAATAGGGGCACAGCAATAATATACAGATCGACTTTGAGAATTACCCATCATGAGGAACATCCTAGTGGACGCATTTTAGCTATGGTAATAGACAATGACATCTTAGTGGTGAATGTGTACTTGCCATCTGGCTCCAATAAAAGACGAGACCGTGAATCTCTCATTGCAGATGATATGCCATATTTCTTTCGTCACAGCTATAATTACTTGTTGCTGGGTGGTGACTTTAACTGCGTGTTACATGCCAAGGACCAACGAGGAACTTATAATCCGTCACCCGCACTACAGCGCCTGTCTTCGGAATTGCAGTTAACTGACACTTGGGAATATCTACATGGAAATGAAGTTCGCTACACTTTCTGTCGTGCTACCTCCGCTTCACGAATTGATAGGATTTATGTTAATGGCCTTCATCGAACCAACATCCGGAATGTCCTTGTTGTACCTGCCGCAATAAGCGACCATCATGCCGTAATTGTGAAGATGACAGCATCCACTCCTTTACCCATCCTTGGTAGAAGCTACTGGAAATTAAATAATGCTCTATTATATTATGAGGACGTACAACATCAGTTTCGTGCAACTTGGGAAAGCCTTAACGTACGAGCGTCCAGGTCTTGCTACCAGGAGCTTCAACAGTGGCTTTTGATTTATAAACCAGCGATACAGTCCTTCTTCAAATGTGTTGGTAAGGCTAAGGCTGCCGAACGAGCTAATAGCCAACACTATTATTACGCCCTGTTACATGATTTAACTAATCAACAGAGCACCGGCAACGACGTCAGTGGCAGGATAACTGCGATAAAATTAAAAATTCGTAAAATTCAGGAGTCCATTTTAGACGGTATACGGGTGCGTTCTCGTGCCCTCTCAATTACTGATGATGAACGTGCTGCTTTGTACCATGTAGCTTCGGAGAAGAAACGACACCAACGTAAATTCATATGTGATATTTCCACTACCAATGCTACTCTCCTACGCACAACGCCTGAAATTCTCCGAGGGGCAGAGGAACACTTCAGACAGCAATATGGTGAACATCCTACTCTTGATTCCTCAAAAAGAGTCCTTTTTGAGGCTATCAATAAAACTGTGAATCCTACTGATAAGGATGAATTGGACGCACCTATCACCATGGATGAACTTCGGGACGTGATTTTTAAAGCCAGCAACAATTCTGCACCAGGACCAGATGGTATTAGCTATACTTTTTACAAAGTATTTTGGACGATCATTAAAGACCGTCTGCTACAACTGATGAACGCCACTTTTGCCATGAGCGACCACTTGTCAGGGTTTAATGAAGGAATTGTAATTTTAATTCCAAAATGTATAAAACCACACCATTTTAACAGCTTTAGGCCGATAACACTACTGAATACTGATTTTAAAATTTTTACAAAGATTTTAGCCAACAGATTGCGTAAAGTACTGCCAGCCGTGATTGGACCGGAACAAACTTGTGGACTTCCAGACAGGAAAATCTCGCACAATTTGATACAATTAAGGGATGCTGTGGTATATCTCGAGGAACATCCTGAGGAAGAAGCGGCCTTGTTGTCATTGGACCTCGAGAGAGCATTCGACAATATTGACCATAATTACATTTTTGGTGTCTTGCAGCAAATGGGTATTTCTGATCGTATCCTACAAACCATTAAACTAGTGTACAAGTCTGCATACTCCAGAATCCATATCAATGGATATTTTACTAGGCCAATACCCATTTTGAGTGGTATACGACAAGGTTGCCCATTATCAATGTTATTGTTTACAGTTTGCACCGAACCTCTGGTGCGATTGATGAAGAAACACTTATTTTCACCTACAGTGCCGACAAGACTGCTCACCATAAAGACTTATGCCGATGACATGACTCTGCTACTCCGCTACCATCATCAAGTTTTCCTACTTCCGCACATATTACAGTTTCATGAACAGGCATCTTGCGCGAAGATTAATTATCAGAAGTCCTCATTGATACCTTTTGGGACCTGGCCTCGGACGTTAACGGTGGATGATGTGCCCATTAAAGACCACGTCACTATTCTAGGCCTCCAAATCACCACGAACGTCACAGAAATGGTAAACATAAATTGGACATCTTTACTCAATCGCATCCGTTAGTCCCTACAGCGCAACTTGAGTAGAAACCTTAACATTCTCCAGAGAGTTTGGTATGTTAACCTCATAGGATTATCCAAGATTTGGTATTTGGCCCAAATTCTGCCCATCCCGTTAGAGATTTCCCAGCGCATCGAGCTGGCAGTGTCATATTATTTGTGGAATGGACATGTATATAAAGTGGCAAAATCTCAGCTGTGGCGTCCCATCATGAATGGAGGCCTAGGACTCATTAAGGTCTCCGAAAAATGTTCAGCACTGTTAATTAGAACTTCTTTACAGATGGGACAATTCAAGGACAACAAACAACTTCACTCCAGCACTGGAACATTAATGAACCATGCCATTTATCGCCGGATGGTGAAATGTATTACCACTTTACCTGCGAATTTCGTCTCTGGGGATCCAATTCCAACTACAAAGATCCTCTACCGTCATCTGCTGTTACGTATTCCTTCTACTCCCACAATAGAGGTTAAATATCCCAATATTCCTTGGAAGAATATCTGGAGAGTTTTTCGCTACGCTGATATCCCGACGGACTGGAAGGCCTCTGCCTACAAGATGCTCAATGCCATAGTACCCACAGCAGAAAAACAATATCGCCACAACATCTGCAATTCACCGCATTGTTCTCGATGCCACAACCTTGACACCCTTCAACACCGTCTTACAACGTGCATTCCCGAAACTTGGCAGTGGATACAAAATAAAATCCGCTGCATTACCAGGGCAGATAACCCAAATACCATTCGCAGGGCAATCCTGCAGCTAGATATCCAGGTGAAAAAACACGTCTTTGCCCAAATATGGCTTATCATGGGCTATATCCACTATATGTTGCAGGATCCATCTCCTAGTGTCCGTGGCCTGGAGAGATTTTTAACAGAACATAGGACGCGCCTAAAAAGGAAAAAACGTGACTTTCTCTTGATGCTTCACCCTAACATAGATGTCGTTTCTGTGTAAAGGATTATGCCAGCCGGATGGAGATATCACCATCTCGGAAGTGTCATCGCCCAGTTGCCAGATGAAACCAAATGGAGGACCAGCAAAGGATTATGCCAGCTGGATGGAGATATCACCATCTCGGAAGTGTCATCGCCCAGTTGCCAGATGAAACCAAATGGAGGACCAGCAAAGGTAACTTACATCATGCAATGAACTTCTGTGTAAAGGAGTGTGCCAGCTGGATGGAGGTATCACCATCTCGGAAGTGTCATCGCCCAGTTGCCAGATGAAACCAAATGGAGGACCAGCAAAGGTAACTGACCTCATGCAATGAACAGCAATATGCTTTACCAAATGAAAGAACATTACAAAATTCAGAAATGGTTTAGTATTGTACACCCGATTGAAATTTCAATGTATTGCTTCTTTTATCTAATTTAAATAAATAGAAAAAAAAAGTAGAAAAAAAAAAACAAAAAAAAAAAAAACGGGCAGGTGATCGCGTCGTAGCCGAGTGGTTAGACCTTTCGCTTCTCACCAAAGCGGCCCGGGTTCTATCCCAGACAACCACATGTGGAATTTTTGATGGACGAAGTGGCGCTGAGGCGGGTTTCCTCGGGGTTCTCCGGTCTCCCCCACCATCTCATTCCACCAGCGCTCCATCTTCATTCCATGTATCATCAGTATCACCGCCTGCGGTGCCGTACTAGTAAGAGCGGGTGTTAAACACTACAAAAAACTATAGGGCAGGTAAACACGTTCTGATATTTTAAATTATTTTGTTGTTTAACGACGCTGTCAATTGTCAGGATCACATCAGCGTCACTGGTGTGCCGGACTTTCGTCCCGCAGGAGTTCTTTTACATGCCAGTAAATCTACTCAGGTCTGATGAGTACTGCGTGGAAACGCCAGCACACTGTAGAAGAAATGGGAGTGGTTTGTAACATTTCATATTACTACGTAACGTCCGGTAACATTTAAACGTCACTTCCTTTTGTTCTTACTTTAACGCTTGCAATAAAGTGACAGAAAAATGCAACAGGATTAGACTTTTGTCGTTTTTGTCATACTGGTGTCAGCAGTGGGATTCGTCAATTTGCCAAATTGTTACACTATTCACTCGCTGAAATTCCTATTTGCATGGGCCATTTATTTCATAAATAGTGCTATTAAATTATTTAGAGTCTGTTCTACTTTTTTTAGGCCTCCTACGAAACCGACATATTCATGGAAATATAATATCCAACATTAAAGTATTTTAATCTGTATGACTTTCGAAATTATATTATTAGCATATTATTGATGACAGATATGTAGTTATAATGTTTATCACAAAAATATTGAGTTACTGCCAATAATGTTTTTGACTAGGATACATTAAGTTCTATAATTTAACTTGAGAAGCAGTACAGGATCTTCAATTCCACATGCACGAAATATTAAGTTTCCAAATAAAATTTAATGTTTTAGGTAATCCCTCTCTGAGGATGTTGAGTAATATGACTTTTGACTAATAGCATTAAATTTCACTACCAGAAGAAACTTTTAGAAGTTTTCCTTATTAAAAAGGGTAGCGCAGTTTATTCCTACATTGCTGATTAATGCAGCAGGGGCTGAGGACCCTTGATTTGGCTGCTTAATGACTAGCCATTCAGCTGGCTCGTTTTAACAGCAAAATTCTAAATGAAACTAAAGAAGAAACTTGATGCTTACTCAGATGGCGCGCGCCTGCAGCGTAGGCATGCCGCTTAATAGCAAAGTAAGTTTGGATATCTAGTTCCAGGCGCTCTAATTGCTACCAACTGTTTCTACTCTAAAATGTTTTCTACTTTCTGGATACCATATGCTGTTCCTTAAGCTGTAGGTTACTAAAGGCTGTTCTTTGTGATTTGGGACCTCGTGCAACATTTTCCACCAGTAAGCTTAGCTTTGCAATTATGCTGGTCGCCTCTCTAGGAGGACTATTTAGTGCGTTTTTTTATCTGAAACACAGTTGCTAATTTGTATCTACATAATAGTCGTATGCACTCGAGTTCACATCTGCGATGGAGGGGTACACTACGTGAAGCTTCTTTTAGACCTTTTTGTTTACGTTTAGAAGGACCTCTTGTAACTCTGAACCCTTTTGGGAGAGTATTCGCATTATACCTCTGCATTTGCTTATTTGCTTACTACTTTTTTACTGCATATAACTGCCTGAATTAAATTGAAATTTAGTGGAAATCCCACAATAATTAACATTTGTATTCCATGACTCTAAGGGACACTGGGAGTGAAATTTTGGTCAAAATTGTCAAAAAGTCGAAAATTGTTTTTTTTACCTTAAAGTGTTCCTGGAACACCTGTGCATTTGGATCAGCTAACATTTTTCATATCCCCCACTCCATGTGGTCATTAAGGCCCTTTCAAATAGTGATCTTCCCTTAACGTACACAGCATGTTCCTATATAAAAGCCTGTTTTTCTCAAAACTACATTTCTGTATATTCCAAAAGAAGGTCGTGCCCGAGTTTTGCTTCAAATTCAATGAAAATATCCAAAAGTATTCAAAAATCACAGCTAAACATAACTATGCTTCAATATTGATGTTATCACTAACATGAATTCCAAAAACATTTTTTGTATGAAAAAATCAATAATTTTTAAGATTAAATTTTCTTTGTTATTAAAATAATATGTACAGCATAATCAGAAAAAATATTTGAAATATGTCTTCATACAATTGTTACCCATCTTTTAGAGTATCAGTTCTGTCAATATAAATGAATTTTGAAAACTCAATAGACGTGAGCTACATTTTGAAAATGTGCCTATTAAATTCATAAAATATTTTATATATCCTAAACGAATTATCCAATTTTAATGAAATTTGGTGTACCTCCTATTCTCATATAAATACAAACACAGTAAGCATTTGAGAAAAATCTATCAAGAAATGTGGAACTTTCAAATTTCACTCCGTGCCCCTCAAAAATACCTAGAGGCCATAGATTTAAAATGCTTTTGACTTTTTATATTGTAAATACTTTTATTTATATAATGCGTATTAAAATACAGAATAAAATGCTTTTAATTTTGAAATTTAAAGTTTCTTAAATTATTTTTTCACCACATTCATGTTTTGAAAATGTTCAGACGATACAGCTTTCATTCAGTTCCTTTGCAACTTCTAACGTAGAACGTCAAAACACAAAAAGATTAAATCTGTCATATAACCTCTTCTTGTTTTTAACGGTTTTTGATTTATTACTTTTTAAAACTGAATAAAGTTTAAACAAAACTAGTAATTTCAGATGACACTATTTTCTTTTGAACTAAGTGTAGTAAACCAAAATTATATGACAGATTTGTATGTTATAACTAGATAAATATAACACAATATTTAAATGCGGTATTTGTGTTAGACATACCACCGTGTGGAACATTCGGCATAGGATAGTAAAATCCAGATTTATCATCTCATTACTCGCAAACTGAAAGAGATGTAACACTGAAATTTAAAATCCTCTAATATTTATAAAAGATAACACTGAAAATAAACGTTTAGCTACATTTGAAAATGAGATTTTCATTTGTGTATTCCCTTAAGGTCCTGTAATGGTTTTTGTTTGGTTTTGTAATTAGAGGTTTTATCCATACTTCTGCCTATTGTAATTTCTTACTCTTAATATCGACAGTTAATCATGATATTCTAACAAAGCGACAAATAGTCCAGTATAACCTCTTTCTCCCTTTAATTTTCTTTAAAGGTTTTGCACAAAAACACAGTTTCCCGCTACTGACGTTAACACAGTCTACAGTCCTTGCTGATATTACAACTCACAACTGTTTTCTCCTCGTAGCCTTGACTCACTCCCTTCACTGTCTCTCAAACACTAACTCTGACGACACAATCACTCAACACTCGTAAAACTTCTTCGCTTCGATGTGATGTATCTTTCTAAGCTGTATGGTACTCACTGACACATTGGCCGACTCAAAAACTGCCTGCCCTCACGCTCTCCGCAAAATTTTATACCAGCGATGACGTAGCCAGATCTTTCTCGAGCTTCTTCAAGCAGGCCGACCGCCGGACACTTCTCGAATCATCTGGAAAATATCCGTTTTGGTTCTGCCGCTCTGACCGTTGTTACGTGTTTGGTTGCGTGAGTGTTGCGGAAGAACTGGATCGCGAGCGGCATGCCTGGTATATGGTGTGAAGTAGCTTGGCCCTACCGTTCTTTGTTTGCGCGCCGCGGCCGATGTCACAGCGTTATTTATTTGCATGATATTAAGCTTAATATTTCAATTAATGTTTCTCGCTCTTGACAAATGTTGCATTCTTAACAACATGTCTGAGGTGGTTTCTAATACAAACATTCATTTTTTAACGTCGGAGGCGTCCTGTGTAGTAGGGGTAACTTGCTAGCCTCTGGTTTCCGAGCACGTGGGTTCAAACCCGGTGGAGGATGACGGATTGTTTTTAGGGGATAAAATCCTTCGGATAAGTGGTCTCGTACTGTAGGTTTACCGCACGTGAAAGAACCTCAAGCCTGATAAAAGGGCCCTGAACAACATTAACTGGTCTTTGAAGCCGAAAATAGAATGGGACGCTGAAAGCCGTTTCAGTAAAGGACCGTCTATAAATAAAACTCACTTTAATTTAATTTAACATCAGCAGTTTGCATTGTTTCGCATGATAATAAAATAGTGGGCGCTTAGCAGAACAAAGCGTGCTGTAAATGGATAACTATAAAAAGGGGAAATGAACAAATTTTTTCACATATTCATCCCTGTTTTAGTTAATACTTTGGCCTATTGTTTGCTACTTTCCACACTGGTGAGAACACAATACTGGCCTAAAAGGATTACTAATTTGATTGCAAACGCAACAATAGCCTATTCAACAATAATACATAACAAGCTCAATAAGTGTAAAATGTACAGAAGTGAGAAATTACGTAAAAACTGATAATACGTTTGTTAAAAAAAATCGTGGTAACTGTATAGGGCAAGTTTAAATAAATAATGCTTTCAGTTAAAATTGCATTAGAAGGATATTGGAATTTAGTAAATGTAACGAACTTACACATTGTATGAATCAGCAGGAAATGAGAGGAATGAGAGGAATACCCCGAATATCGACACAAAGCAGATCATTTGTGCTTACTACCCGCAAGGAACCACAGGAGGCTAAAGGTCGCAGGCAGATCAGGTGACTGAGACGTGCAGAGGTCCACAATGAATTCAAGCTTGATGTGCCGGTCGCACCAGCGCGTCACTGGCAGAACCGGGGAGAACTCCACCCACCTAAGACGTGTCAGAGAAGGCTGCCATCTGGCAGGGCCGAGAAGAACTTTCCAACGCAAGCATTTGCGACACCGACTAATACGTCATAGTCCTTAAGCACACCTAAAATGAAAGGGGAAACTTAATGATAGAAAATGAGAGTAAGGGAATTTGTGGTAGAAGAGAAACTATGTATTGGCCTTGTAAACCAGGAACAAGCGCGAAAAAACTAAGGTCAAAATTGCCGGTACATGAATCGAACTTATGATATTCCAGATGCGAGCCTCCCACCCTACCACGGAGCTGTGTTGTTCGACATAAGAGGTCTTATAAGACCTTTAGTTTAAACGTACAATTCAGCGATGTTTGTGGTCAAAGGGTCCTCTCAAACACACATGGAAGCAGACCAGCAATTCAATAGCTAAGTTAAATGCAGCATAAAATATACATAACAATTTGGACAGAGTTACCAAAGCAAAGAAACTCATTTGGCCCTCTAATTTTTGTTTTTCTGAATTTCTAAAACTAACTAAACTAACCCCCTAGCTCTACAGCACAGGAAGGGCCTTGGCTTACCGCCTAGCCGCCGCGTCCCACACCTCTGCCCACATTGGTGGGGTGCAGTACTGGAGGATGAGACGTGCTCAGCGCCTCGAGCCCTCCCGGCCAGTTATGCGGCCCATTCGACCTAAGGCCGCTACTTCTCCATCAAGTAGCTCCTCAATTGGTCCCCCAGGGACCTAACGAGGCTGAGTGCACCCGGTGCCAGACCTCCCAGAGGGGGAAAATCCCCTTGTTGGTACCGGAAATCGAATCCGGCGTGAAAATTGATTGTAACTTTTGAAATAAATTACCATACTTATGCATAACTCTTAATTTCAGTTGATTTTAAAATCTTAGTATCGACAGGTCATTATTCTTACATGTATCTTTGTTGGCCTTCCTGCGTAAATGGGGAAATAGAGACTTTCAATTTTATGCGACAAAAGAGGAACCAATAAAAGGAAACATTTATGTTAGTTTAGCTGAAGATAGTCCACAAGCTCCAGTACAAGGCATTTTTACAGCCCCATTGCTGTTTTTAATCCAACAGAGAGGAGATCGAGTTTACCTCCTTCCATTATACGCGAACTTTGCCTCTCTTTAACACTTGGACGTGCATTGTGTTGCAGTGGCAAGTTGGCTAAAGGTACTAAGAAGTCTATCAAAATTTGGTGACAAAGTCTAAGAGCATAGCCTTAGAAGATACACCAAGTGATCGTCGCATAACGTATTGCGATAAAGAATTTTAATATGGTTCAATTTGGAGAAACTCTGTTCGCAAATATATGTAGAGCTATACTCACTCTTATACACACTATTCTTGCAAATGCTTATTTCTCTATCTATTACCTTTTAATCTACATAAGCATTTTCAGAATTTCTTTTGTTGCTAATTTTCTTATAGGTGCAAGGAAAATATTGGAATACAGTAGGGTTTAAGCAATAGTGAAATGTTTTAAGAGCTGGTTGCTATGCGATATGTTTGAAATTCCAAGAGATAAGAAAGAAGAAGAAGAAGAAGAAAGAAAAAGAAAAAAAAAAGAAAAAAAAACGAAAGCGAATAAGATATTACTATTTCAGAAAAATTAAGTATTGGCAAATTCAGAGATAATAGAGTATATCTCGGAAATGGTTCACTCAAAAGAAAAACGAAGTATTTGACTATACAAATTGTGTGCTTTAACACGATCCAAATTTTGTATTTAGTAAGTTTTTGTCTGTCTCTTACTGCTTACCATTTATGAAAAAATTATTCAGTCTTTTGAGGACATTCCCCGAAAATGCAAGTTATGACAAAGAAACTCCCATGGAATCGCCTGTCCTTGTCCGTTACTGACTGCTTGTGAGTCTAAATGTCAAGGCGTGAAAGAAGGAGTGGAGTGGGGAATGCCAGTTAATTATGTAAGCGTCTCCAAAGAGACGAAGTTGGCCATCACTGTTATATAACATTCGTATCGCTTAGGGCAGAATAAATTCGGTTATGCTCTTCACGTACATGTATTTGACTATGTAGATGTGCAGAACATTGTTGATTTGTATGTTCTGGAGCCCTAGAAGCTTTCAAAGCATTTTCTTTTTATTCCGGGATTCAAACTTTGTAGAAAAGCGAATAACACCAAACTAAACTCGCGCGAAGTTTGCATTGAGATTCTCGATGCCATTCTTGTTACTGCTTTTCAAACTGGGCCCTCTCCAACTCACTCAACTTTTACGCATGTTTTCAGAGCCCCTCACCTGTGTTGCTTCCTTCTGAATTTTCTCGTGAATTCCAATTGCCAGTTTTACTTTCTCTGCTAGTAAGTAGAGGAAGTATTGTATTCCACCCAAAAATTCGATGTCGAGATTTCACGGGAAATATATGTTTGAGGCACCCTGAATCCAAAAAGCATTTTTTAAAAAAGGTCCGTGTGTGACTGTATGTGCTTGGCAGTCTGTGGACGGCATAACTCAAAAACGAACAATATCTTATTATACAAAAAATGTAGATCTCGCTAAAACACAATTTGTGTCCAAAGTTTTTTTTTTTTTTTTTTTTTTTTTTTTTTTTTTTTTTTTGTAGAGTGAACGATTTTGGAGATATTCCTTGTTATTTGTGTCAGTTTCGGAAAACAAACTTTCCTCAAATGCAGCATCGTTATTCATTATTTATGTTTAAGCGTGCAAAGAGAACGGAATCTCAAAGCTGTAAAAGATTTGACTATCACTCAAATCCTACTGTATCCTAATATTCCCCATACACCAACAAATAAGCAATAAGATAATTTCTACAAATGTTTATCTCAACTAACACGAAGAAGATAGAGGGATACGAGTTTGCAAGAATGGTTAGTATAAGTGCAGAAAAATTCATATGAGTGCAACACATCAGATTTTTAAAATATCTTCTCTGTTGTCGAGGTGTAAATATTGTTCCTGGCTCAGGGTCAGAGGGCACGATAAAGTCTCGGAAAAGTGCCGTCTTGAGGCATAAAAAATAAAAAAAAATGCATTATTTGTTCAACTTTGAAATTACGTTTATGGTGTCTATCAATAACTTTCAATAAATTAATTTAATATAAGGACCAGTTTTCATTTTTAAAATAATAAATTACGGCTGAAACAAACGTGAAGCAATATTTCAAGCATATTATTTGGTTTCGACATTTCATTGCTGCTGATTAAATTCATTAGTGAGTATTTTTCTTTTTCATCGAACTGATACTTGAATAAATTCTATTTCTTCAAGTTAAGTGTTTATTATGATTCGTAAATTTTAAGTGATTCTTTCTTAAACTTATTTCTAGGTTTTCTTAAACACAAGTCCAGAAGGAATAGTTAAAATATGTTCTCAAATTATAAAAATGAAATCAGATATAAAATTAACACGTTACTTGGTGTCTAAAAGAAAATTATTAAGTTGGGCTATTGTGATTAAGAGAAATAACCTGTGAAACTTTCAAACGCCGAATTTCTAAAACAAAATTCATTTTTACCAATCAATACTGCGATTATATTTAACTATTTCAAACTGTTCACACAAATTTCACGAAAGTGGTAAAGCTTTCAAAAGTTCATCACAAAACTTCAGATTTACATCCCAGAAATACCACTTTAAACGGTTATTGAGCGATTTCAAAATTTAATAAGTAATACCCTGTAAAGAATGATAAATTACTAATTAATACCTCCCTTCTTTGTTTTGGTGGTAAAATGAATTTTAGTCATAATTACGCACATGCGTACATGATCAATTTCACTTACTTAAACATTTTTCACCGATAACGTGAAGGATCTCTGTAGCAAAACATCTCATTGTTTAGTCGAAGTTTGCACCAGAAAGAGCGTTTTTAACATTCACATGCGTTAGCAGAAAATGCATTAAGCACTAATATGCATTAGGGAAAACGAATTTTAGTGTTTGTAACTTGAGTGGTTACAGGGGAAACGTTTAAAGCACAGTTATCGGAAAATAATTTCGGAATATTAATCCACAAGAGCAAAGGCTTAGTAATGTGAAAAAGATCCTACAATCGGACTTTCAAGAATATTAGACAACTTACACGTAAGCATAAATGACAGGTATTGCCTGTTAAACATACATAGCTTTTCCATATGATATTCAACATTGGATAGCTATAATGACCAAACGTGGAATGAATGCTGAATTTCATACAAATGGACAATAACTGAGTACTTCGGAATACCTTGTTTCAGCAAGACTGAATCGTAAAGCTGGGAAAAGAAAAAAAGAACACTGAAGTGCACAACAGCAGGAACATTTTTCAGCGAGTCACCATTGAGTGAAATACGTTAAAATTCCTAACAATGCAAACCTGACGTTACTTAATGGAATCCTTTTAGCGACTCGCCCCCACAGACTAAAATAATTACAACCTTCATTCCTGTTCCATTTAAATACATACTGTACTACCAATAATAACTAAGTTATTAAACATTGCATGCACGTATGCTATAAAATAATTTGCACATTAGCTCTAAAGCAGGCTTGTCAATAAGGAAAAGAAGAGAAGGGTAGCAACTGCTCCCACACTACTTTCTTTACTTTCTTTTCTTTTTATGAAAGTGATGACGATAGATCCAAATGCCTAATTTGCGGTACTATAATTAGACGAGCAAGAGAACCATTTGTTGAAAGATCTATCACAAAGTACATGCAGAAACACATGGTGAAATAATACGGGAGACTGGAGGGGAGAACTGAAAGAGGTTGCAGAAGAGCACCAAAACATGAGCTTTGTACCGATGCTGACTAGATCATTAAAACAAAAGACCAAATTTGAGGGAACCCGATAGGAAGACCAAGACATGGGAACAAGAGATTAAGAGAGTGATGGCTAATAAAGGAAAAACTTGGGACCAGTTCAATAGACTGGCAATGGATAGAATTGAGTTTAGAAAATGGATCCCCTGACGCCACGAGAGTGGTAGAACAGGGAAGCTGATGAAGGAGATCAAATTTGTTCATAAAAAACCAATTAACAAAAGATCACAAAGCAAGTGAGATAATCGTAGCGAAAGAGAGACAGAGTGGAGGTTTGCGCCGAGGTCAACTTTTCGTAGTCGCATTTTGCACCTTGCACCGTGCGATGCACCGGTGCATGTACCCTGAGAGGCCCTGATGTAAGGGATTATCTTTGATGGAGGAGTTACGTGAAAACCTTTGCATTCTGTTTTTTTTAAATTAACTTCCTCTAACATAATGTCCTATTGGACGGTGAATGACTGAAATGGGTGAAATGATGCTCAAATGAGCCCGAGGTCCATGGAGCTTTAAGTTACCCGGCATTCGTCTTCTTGGGATAACTTACCCTAAGCGAGATTCGAACTCGCGACCTCTTGAACGTGAGGCAGACACGCTACCACCACGCTACCGAGGTGGGCTCTTCTGTCGTTGAAAGATGAATGAATTGAATACGAAGTTTGATTTGTGAATTTTCACTTTAGAGTTATGATGTTGGCGGTGTAGTGGAAGTTCACCTACCATCTAGGCGGCCCGGGTTCAATCCCAGGAACTCGCATGTATTCCTGGTGGACGAAGTGGCGTCTGGACGGCTTTTCCCCAGGTTCTCCGGCTTCCCCCGCCACTCACTTCACCAATTGCTCCATCATCACCTTTCCATTCATCGATTTTGCCTGCATTTCATACCATCCTCTTCCTCACTATCATACCTGGCCCATGGCTGATCACCTGCTTCTAGGTCTTCACTCTGTCCGGTCCATAGGTTCGTCTGCACCCCGGCAGGTGTCTGACCCTAGGCACTGGCTTGTAAGTTCTAGGGGGTGTAAGTCCTACATAAACGGAGGGTGATCCGGTAAAGAAGAAGAACGGTTATGAGGTTTAAAAACACGAATCTAAATATGTCTAAGTAATCTTCGAATTGTTTTGCACACAGACGCCTTAAAATACCTATTTATAGAAAGGCTCGAAATGGAATTCCCGAATATTTTATCTGACTTAGCATAACTAATAAATCCTATTGCTTACCTGGACAAGTTGGTATATATGTTGACAACTCATTTCACATACTTTATTAAATTCCTTGCTATGTTCATAGACATAGAGCAATGGCTTCTAAGAGGGTGTTTTCTCTATATTCTATTCAGACATTCCAAGTCTCAGGTATTTAATTAAATCTCAGCTGATGGACAGTTCACATAAAAGGCGTCTCATATTGTTCATACTTAAAATGATTCCTTAGCTTTCATGTTTCAGTTAGCCGTTTCATATATGAATAGCGCATTGTGTAACATAAATAATAGAAAATGAGAAAATGCTCTCTCCTTTATAAGCATTTGGGTTGATTCAAACACAGGAAAGCCTTTGTGGAGGGGAGGATATTATTGTTATCCCTTAGCTTTTTTTTTTTTTTTAATCTCTTTACTTTTCATCAGTGAAGTTCAATTAAAATAATAAAAAATTGACGACTAAACTTTTGCCAATAAAACAATATGGATTCTTAATTGTAAGAAAACTGTACTTATCGCATATAAACTGCCATTTAAATGTCATTCTCTGTGGTGTAGGCGTAACATGCCAGGCTCTGGTTCCCGAAGTCGCCGGTTTTTTTTTATTTTTATTTTTATTTATTTATTTATTTATTTATTTATTTTTTTTTTTTGTTTTTCGAAATCCACCTTTGCGTAAACAAACCCGGCATGTTAACAGTTTCTCGAACAGTCTGGAAATGCTTTTTCTTTGTCATTGTTCTGACTGCTACATTGTCGGCGGACCGCGTAGGTATTTACAAGCAATGATGTGAGATACCTTGACCTTGAGCGTATTTTTGACGGGCGACCGGCCACGATATGCATTGCTGTGAAATCTCGATATCGAATGTTGGATGAAATGCAATGTTTTCTTCACCTATTACATATAAGACGTGCTAGAGAAATAAAAGATGCAAAATGTGCATAGTTAGTGAAATCTGGAGATTAATTTATTTTGTTGTAATACAATACTTCCTCTACTAAGTCAGCGGCAGAGAAAGTAAAGTGTCACGTGGTCACCTCTGGACTTGACGAGTATGTATGTATCTACTTGCTACACATGAGATGGTGCAACCCGCCACTGGAGGCAGAGGGACGACGACGTCGTGATGGGCGGGTTATATTAGAAAGCTGCTGCCAACTTCCGCAACAAGTGCAACTCTAGCTTTTTTTTTTTATTTTATTTATTTATTTTTTTTTTAATTTATATCATACGGCTATATACTGCTCTGTGACGTCCGGACCCTGGCATTAAAACATTGCTTTAGTGTTATGTTACAAAAGCCGTCTGACCTCTTTAACATTTAGTTTTTCTTTTTTTTTTTTTTTTAAATAACATCTAAGTGCTCATTTAAGAGCTTCCATATGTGAGGATATTTTCTCATCCGGTATCTTTCTGTCTTTAGCCAGGATTTAAAGTCTGTTAACTCCGGTTGTTCAAAACTGAGACAGTAATGGTATAATCCAAGGGTCAACCATATCTGGGTGTACTCAGTTATTCCTTTCTGAAATTTCCAAGATAACAAAAACCGACGTTACAGCGTTTTCTGAAGTGTTCCCAATCAAGTGCCCCATCTGTTTCTTGGTCCATGTCCAGATGTCACGTACCATCACACAGGAAGTAATTCTGTGGCGTTGCGTATCTACCTGTCTACAATGTTTACACCATGGTGCTGATACTATGTTATGTTTATGTTTTTTTGATTCCGTGGGGATAATTTCATTAACATACTGATATAGGGAGACCTTCCAGTCCAACGATATAAAATTATAACTGAAGAGCTTCCAGATATTCTTCCATGGAGCATTTGGGTATTTGCGTACAATCGCCGGTACTGTCAAAAATTCTTGCAGTAATTCTTTGTATATGTCTTTGGAGGTCAACGTCGTTGTTGTTCTTTCAATCAAAGGTATAATTCTCTCATAATCTTTTCGCATTATCCGAAGAGCAGCAGGCGCTGCAATATCCGCGCTAATCAATTTTTTACTAAAATTTACATCTTGCTGTCTACTTTGGCCATTGATGGCTACCAAAACAGCACGCAATAACAGCGCACGACACTTCACGTTCACATCCACCAAATTCCATCCCCCACTATGTATGTCTCTGCGCAACTGAGGTCGGGCCACCTTGTAATACTGGTTTTTCCAAAAATAGTATCCTATCGCCCTTTCTAATCGCTGTGAGAACTGATTAGGCATCGGGAGTACCTGTGCTACGTACCACAGCTTTGCCAGCACAAAGGTATTCACATGCCAGATTTTCTGAACAAAGTTCAAATTCCTTGTTAACTGCGAGTTCAAAATATTTAAACAGTGGTTAACAATTCTTTGCCAATTTAATATGATAAGTTCCTCCAGCCTAGATGTAAGAAACAGACCTAGTACTTTAATGACTGACTTATGTGTAAACCGAGCTTCCTTCATCATCCAGTTATTCAGGGCTAGGAGCTGCGATTTACTGTAATTGATTAAAGCCCCTGATGCACTCTGGTATTGCAATAATATTGGCTCAATTGCTGTGAAGTCCCCTGCATCCGTGAGCACTAAGGTAATATCATCCGCATATGCAAAAAGTCTCTCGAAGTGGATTGGATTTCTTCTCCTGGAGAGCACTGCAACCAATCCTCGTATCAAGGGTTCTACACACAAAGTATACAGGATCATCGACAGTGGGCATCCCTGGCGAATTGATTGTTCTATAAGTACTGGCTGCGTGAAGAATCCGTTTACTTGGATTCTGGAGTATGCATTTGTATATAATCGTTGTAGTAGATTCAAAAATGAGAATGAGAATCCAAAGCGTTGTAGTACATCCCATAGATATCCATGATTTATTCTGTCAAAGGCTGTGGCAAAATCCAACGCCAAGATTGCTGCTGGTTCATCAGGCTTGCTCTCACATTCAATAATAGTGTCTCTTAACGTCATTAGTATATGTGTAATCTTCCTCTCTGGGATACCACAAGTTTGTCCTGTTCCGATGATGTCAGGCATGTATCTCTTCATCCTGTTTGCTATTATCTTTGTATATAATTTGTAGTCGGCATTTAAAAGCGTGATTGGGCGATAGTCGTTTACATCCAAGGCTGTTGGATGCTTGGCAATGAGCACAATGATGCCCTCATTAAACCCGGACAAGACTCCCGAACCTCGTTGTAATTCTATCATGACACCAAGCAATGTATCCTTCACTATACTCCAATTCTCGCGGTAGAACTGATACCCAATCCCATCGGGTCCAGGTGCAGAGCCCATACTAGCCGACATCAGTGCTGTATGCAATTCTTCTTCCGTTATGTCTTCATTCAAGGCATCATTCATCTCCGAGGTCACTAGTGGTTCAATTTGCTTATAGACATATTGCTGCGCTACTATATTAACCTCTTTTGCTGCAAACCTTTGTGTAAAATCCTCCTGAACCTCCATTAATATATCCCGTGAAGTCAGCAGTAAATTCCCTTCCGAAGAACGTAACTTGGAAAGATATTTCCTTGTTCCTGAGTGTTTTTCAGACGCTATGTGATACAGTGAAATTCTCTCTTCATCCTGTACTGAGCGGTCTCCCGCCCGTATTTGTGCTCCACGACAGAGTTCCTCATGTAAGCAACACAATCTTTTCCTGGCTGCTGTAATATGGTTCGTCACATTTCGGCCATCACACTGTTGCTGATATAATTCATTGATTAATTCGTAGTAATAATTCAACCGTTGCCTTCGCAATTTCGCCCGCTTAATACCTTCTCCTTTATAAAAGTTACGAATTGCAGGTTTGTACGTATATAACCATTGTTGCAGCATACTGGGAGATCTACTTTGCGCCGTACGCCTCCATCTAGTCCACAAACGCTGAAACTGTTCTCGGATCTCCTTATCCTGAAGGAGCGCGCTGTTGAGTTTCCAATAACTTCTGCCTATTATCGGTGTCCGAGTAGTGCATACCAGCGGCATTATTAGAGCATGGTGATCACTAAAGGGTACTGGTCGCACCTTCACACTTCTGATCTGCTGCTTCATGGTTGTACTAACATAAATCCTGTCTATTCTGGAGGCTGTAGTATTTCGGTGAAAGGTGTATTCAACATAGGTATCATATAGAAGTTCCCAGGCATCCTGCAGCTCCAAAGACTTGCAAATCCGGTCTAACATTGGAGACGGTAGATATTGCCCAGTTTGGTCTTTAGCATTAACGACACAATTAAAATCTCCTCCGAAAACCAATTTGTCATATCGGTGTCGCAAAAAGAACGGTAATTCTGTTGCAAGAAAGTCTTCCCGTTCCTTTCGTCGATTTGAACCTGATGGTAAATATACGTTGACTAGTAGAATATTATCCTCCGTCAATAAGGAAGTAATTCGGCCACTGGCATGCTTTTCCGTCAGATGTACCCCTAGAGATGAGCGATAAACTATGGCTGTACCTCGTTGTTCTTCACCAATATTGGAAACATAATTATACCTTGGGCCAAAAAAGTTTAAATGTGGTTCATTGTTCTCCTGCAAAAACAAAAAATCAAGGTCGTGTTCAAAAGTAAATTCTCGTACCAATGCTTGTTTGGTCTTACTGCGTAAACAATTTACATTCATAGTTGCAAATTTCTGAAGAATTAACACCATAAGGAGAAACGCCGAATGTAGTGTTTATTCATGAAGTATTCAATCCTCCAATCACTGTTCCATAGGTTTATGCGTCTTCATAGCTTTTCGTGTAGGTGACCCTGCTTTATGCATCTTGGCAGTCTTTTTTCGTTTTTCCAAACGCGGATCACGCTGACTCACCCTTTCATCATTCTCCATACGCCTGGACTCCAATCCACGCACATTCACCAAATCCTCATATTCCACTTCCTCATCCGAAAACGTCAGAGACTGTGACTTTATCGTTACTGGTGTGACTGTTTCCATTGCTTCCACTTGAACGTTTAAGGTTTTTTCTTTCTCCGCTTCCTCCACCACACATTCCTCTACTATCTCCATAGTACTCAGAGGTGACTTTACACTAGTTGGATGGATTACCGCAGACATTGATACAGAGTGTACCAAGGTTGCATCAGACACTTCCGGGCTACACTTGTCTTCTTCGGTTGGAGAGACTCTTGCACACATTTGCGTAGAGTGTTCCCGGGTTACCTCAGGCATTTCCGGACTACTCTTGTCTTCTTCTTGCTGTGGCATGGGTGGGGGAACTGTAGCTACACTTTTCTGTTCACTTCCCTCTTTAACTATGGTAGGAGTTAGTAATTGTAGTTCATTTTCCACTAGCAGTTCTGTTGCACTCAATGCTGTTCGTGGTTTTGTCAAATTTCCCGTGACCAGCTTGGCCCATGTAGCAGGCTCCGACGTAGTAGACAGTATTTTTGGAACAAATCTGCGAGGGCATTGATTGCGTAAATGACCAGCTTCATGACAAATTGCACAGGTGATGGGTTGGTCAGGGTAACTTATTAATGCTGAATAACCATCAATGTTCAAAAAAGAAGGAATATGCTTTTTTAGTAATATATTAACAGTACGGACCCCATTTGTAACCTTATAACGAAAAGTTTCATTCCAAACATCTTCTTTCACCTGTAACACTGCTCCGTAAGGCTCCAAGGCTACCATCAACTTCCTACTGACAAAATTTAAAGGTAGATTGTATACTTTCACCACACGTCTTCCAAAACCAGCCACATCAATAATCACTTTAGTGCGTTGCCCATTTGACAGCACAAAGTTAGCTTCCCCATTTGTCTGAGTCAACACTCTTGTAACGAGCTCTGGTGTGGTGCATTGGATAAAAATTTGTCTAGAAATTCCATTTACCTGCAATCCTGTGACGTCACTTTCATCCAATTTCAGCGTGTTGAAAATCCACTCATGCATTTCATATGCAGTCGGTCGAATAATATCACGTTCAACAAAACTAACAACTAAGGTCGTTGGTCGATTTTCCATTATTTATTTTTGTCGTATATAGTGTGAGATGTTAATTTATAACGTCACTACTAACACTCCTGCACTAGAAACACAAAGCAAACAATGAAATAGGTGTCACGCAGCAATACTTATACTGCTGTATAAATGCTTCACTGCAGACCTTCTCTCTCGCCAGGTAGCGAGCGACTGAGCTGAGAAAACTCACCTAGCCCGCTTCTTGCATCTCAAATCCCACATGTGGTCCTCCGGTGAGAGGAAAGCGATCTAAATACTTGGTCACAGCGCCATTCTCTACTTTTATAGTATGGATAATTTATATTGACTCATCTTATGCAGGAAAATATAATAAAAATAAACTGGAAGGTCTGGCACGGGGTGCACTCAGCCTCCTTACGTCCCGGAGGGGCAAATTGAAGAGGTACTTGAAGTAGCGACACCAGGTCGTGAAGACCACACAACTGACTTGGAGGGCTAGGGGCACTGACCACGTCCCACCCTCCAGTACTGCACCCTTCTCATGACGCCTGTAGTGGGCAGAGGTGACTGACGCAGAGGCCGGGCGGCAAGGCTTCGCCCTTGATGTGTCTTTGCACTGGGGGTTTTAAACGAGCAAATACAACTTAAAAGGATTTTCCGAATACTAATTCCTCAAGTAGCTACAAAACAAGAATGAACATGGGCCTAGTCAATACAGTGTTGTTGCTCTCTCGGTGTTGCCAGTTCCCAGCGAATGTCCTACAATGATGGAAGATTTCACTATCCTTGATACACCGATACTACCTTGTGCGTAAAACTGGCAAGTGACCATCCTCATTCTCATTACAGCGCCAGGCCTCCAGCCCCGTTTTGCAACATTCATTAGTCACTAATTATACCGCATCCCTTGCGAGACCCCGTAAGACGATAAAGAAGTGAGAGGCGGTCCTATATAGTGCTAAACTAAAACT
Organism: Tenodera sinensis; assembly: GCA_030765045.1. Taxonomy (NCBI): domain Eukaryota; kingdom Metazoa; phylum Arthropoda; class Insecta; order Mantodea; family Mantidae; genus Tenodera; species Tenodera sinensis. The sequence goes on from CM060964.1 coordinate 23,784,579, forward strand.
AGACCCCGGCACAACAGTCCGTGAAGAGGCAAGCCTTACCGCCCAGCCGCTGCGTCCCCCACCTTGGCCCACTACAGGGGTCATCGGTGGGGTGCAGTACTGGAGGGTGAGACGTGCTCAGCGCCCCGATCCCTCCCGGCCAGTTATGCGGTCTTCGCGACCTGGGGCCGCCACTATCCTACAATCCCAAACTTTCACCAGCCATAAAGTCATAAAGTAGTTAAACCCTAAAAGGGTAGGTACACGCATGACACACCTCGGGCTGTTCTCAGCCTGCCAACAAGTCGTCGTCGTCGGGTCGCCACTTTTCCATCAAGTAGCTCCTCAATTGGTTCCCCAGGGACTAACGAGGCTGAGTGCACCCCGTGCCAGACCTCCCAGAAGGGATAAAATCCGCATGCTGCTACCGGGGATCGAACCCGTGTCATCCACGCCGGAGGTAAGCGCCCTAAACAGTGCATATTACTAAATTTGTTTCGTGTACATGATTTAAGAATAATCTAGAATTAAACTCCATATTGACACTGCATGATGTAGAGATGTTTTCAAAGTCAATTAGTACTTAATTCAAGTCCGAATTATAAATTATTAGGCAAGAAGAGTGGATGGACTTGGGAGTTCATTATTTGGAAATTATAACAGCACTCGTTTGTGGTTTTTATTGCAAGCTGTTTTATGTGACAGAGTTTATTAAGGAAAGTGTTAAACTTCAGTTATTCCACATAAAGTACAAAGTAGTCAACCTCAGTCCCGAAATGTGTGTACTAATTTGTCGTCATTTGCATACGGCGAGGCTCTAGAAAATAAAGTGTACTTTTAACAAGGTTCCATTTTCACCAGGTATGTGTTGTGTGGTGTCCACTTCCATTTTACCTGCTTTTTATTGTGACCATGAGCGTATCATCCTAAAACGCTTTACATTTTCAGCTCCTGTTCTACATTTAAACACAAGATGAAAATGAAATATTTTGTTTTGCGGTCACATGGCAGCAATGCAAAACGTTCCCACACTTGCATTTCCATTATCATGAAGCGTTACAAACATTAGAATAAATACAATATAATAAAGTCGTACGCTTCTGGAGTTTGTATTTTGTCACGGGAATTAATGCCACTCGTTGATCAAAACTTCTAATTACATTCAAACATTCACAAAAACGCAGTTTTCGCTCCGGACCCGCTCTGCCTCTGTCATATCCATTCTTTTATCCACCATAGCGTCATTCCACAAAGTGGAAAAAGCAGCAAGAGGAAAAAAAGTTGTACCACACTGTTGAATTGAGCCTTTTTTGCCTACGCTGGCGAATACTGATGGGAGATGTTTAGCTTTACACGACAGAATATTGTGAGAAAGGCATAAAATTGCATAAAACACTCCATACTTAAAAATTTTAATTCAGTTTCAGCGGACTTTCTCAAATCTCTGATAGTTACCTACGGGATACTTGGACTGAAAAATTTGATGTGTTGCACTCACATGACTTTCTCTACTCTTGTACTAGCCATTCTTGCAAACTCTTATTCCTATATCTTCTTCTGTTAGTAGAGATAAATATTTGCAGAAACTATCTGATTGCTTATTTCTTTGTAGGTGGAAGGGGAATATAGGAATACAGTAGACTTTCAGCGATAGTCAAGTGTTTTAAAGCTTTGAGATCCCGTTCTCTTTGCACGCTTAATATATAAAAAATGAACAACGATGTTCCATTTCACGAAAGTTTTGTTTTCCAAAACTGACACAGATAACAAGGAACATCTCCGAAATGGTTCACTCTACAAAAAAATTATTATCTCTAACGGTTTACGAGTTATTCAAAAGTAATCCAGATTAAACAGGACTACATAGGCTATAGCCAGAAAATTCAAAATATACATTTCATTTGACACACAAATATTTTAAATATATTATATTTTAATCAAAATCGTTAGAGCTATTTTCAAGAAAATCAAAATTGTGGAAAAGCTTTCCATGTAAGGGGTAGTTTAGAGTCGGACTATTTTCTTCAAAATCTTCGTGTCACATTCTTGAAAGACATTAAACTTAAATACCGACTTTGGTTTTTAACCGACATTTCGTTTTTGAGTTATGCTGTCCACAGACATACAGACTGACACACACACACACACACACACACACACACACACACACACACACACACACACACACACACACACATGGACCTTTTTCTAAGAATGCTTTTCTTTGGATTCAGGGGGTCTCAGAACATCTCCGGTGAAATATCGACATCGACTTTTTGGGTGGAATACTTTACTTCCTTCTACCTACGAGTAGAGAAAGTAAAACAAATAACGATGTTCCATTTGACAGAAGTATAAGTTCTCCAAAGCTTGCACAAATAACAAGGAGTATCTCCGAAATGGTTCACTGTACAAAAAATTGCTTAAACATAAATTGTATTTTTTAACAAGATCTGCATCTTTGTATAGTAAGATTTGATCTATTTCTTACGGTTTATCAGTTATGCAAAACTCGTCCAGAGCAAATATGACCACATAGGCTATAGCCAAAAAATTCAAGATATATATTTCATTTGCCATAAAAATATCTCAAACGTATGACATTTTAATCAAAATCGTTAGAGCCATTTTCAAGACAATCAACATTTTCGAAAAATTTTCCATGTAACGGATAGTTTAGGGTGGAGCACTTTTCGTTAAAATCGTCGTGTCGTGTCCTTGAAGGACATTAAACTTAAATACCAACTTTGGTTTTTAATCAACTTTTCGTTTTTGAGTTATGCTGTCCACAAACTGACAGACAGAAAGACAACACACACAAGGACCTTTTTCTAAAAATGCTTTTCTTTGGATTCAGGGGGCTTCAAAACATATGTCTCTGGTAACATCTCGACATCGAATTTTTGGGTGCAATACAATACTTCCTTTACTTACTAGCAGACATGGTAAAAATACGAAAAATGTTTTTCATTTCTTTCTCTTAAACATGCATATAAGGTCAATGACCCATGTTAATAATCTCACCCTACGTGCTTGGCGCTACCAAGAAATAACGAGATGTTTTTGGAAGTTCATACCCCGTCTCCCGCGAACACTCTCGAAGACCCTGCGATATATCTATGATCGTGCACACGACAGTCAGTTGGTTGATCTAATGGACTGATGCTCAGCGTGCGAGAGAAGTCCTATGTTTGACAGCGAGTACGTAAGAGGGAAACGCGATTGGGGCGCGTGTAATCCATTGCACCGTTACGTGCAAGGAGAAGAAAATTCAAGTGACTATGAAAACTCAACTATGTCACAATATAACAATTTCCTGAAGGAACAGAGGTATGCTTTTCCTGTGTTCGTGTTTGATTTAGGGAAACTATTACTGTAGTCCACACGATATATCGTGTTATCCTTTTTACTCATAATGCAAGTAGTAAAGTGTTTGAACAAGTGATTTTGAGTTCGGAGGCTGCAGTACAAGCTGGGGCATTGCTCTGAGTGGATTGCTCGTTGAGTTTACGTGCTTGCTCCATCCTTGTCTTGCAGCGCCTCGGGCACAGCGATAGAGAGATGATACTCATTGTCTCCTCCCAGCTGCTCCACTTTACCATCCGACTCCCGCATCAAGTATAGCAGACGAAGGCAATGCTTAGCGCCTATGTAGCTCAGTAGAGTGCACTCGGCACCGAGCGCCACTGCCTGGTGAATTAATGAAGCCTATAGCGTGCCAGGTCCATCGATTCCATCACATGGAACATTTCGGTAGGAACAGGTCTTCCTTCACCTAGACAGGAGGATCCTTGCTTCTGTGTCATCTCATTTTATTGGAGCCTTACTTGGCAATCAATGTTAAATGAAGTGTATCGCCTGCATTATCCACCCAGCCTTAACTTCAACATTTTCTAAAAGCATACACTTCCTCAGGTAATTCAATATAACGAAGTTTCGGTACTGAACGTTTAGTAAAACATTCTAGGGAAATAGACCATGCTGTTTTCAACTGCAATTATATGTACATCTGGACCACAATTATCCAATATATAACATAGATTTAAACTTTAACAATTAAGGGGTCAGGGTAGTGATTTGGGCTCAAAAAGTCAATTTTTTGTTTTCCATCTTTAAAAAAAGTAGAAACCTTCCTCTTCAAAATGATATATATATATATTGTAAGGGGACCGGCACATTTAAGGATTTAAATTATCCCATTTAAATATGGCGGAGTGCTGGGCCATGCTGAGTTAAAGAGGGCTTCAGAGATGACACACTTTTCTTTAAATGTAGTTTTCTGTAACTTGACATTTTTCAAACTCAGGTACATTTTTTTTTTCAAAACCACTGAACCTATTTGAATGAAAATTTTACAGTAGTTTCAGAAGAATGTACTCTACACACGTAACCCATTGTTATTGGAAAACTCAAAAACATAAAATTTAAAAAAAATATTTGTGGGAAAAATAAAAAAAAATTATTATTACTATTATTTTTTTTTTTTTTTTTTTTTTTTACAAAAGTTGAATATTTTTTCTTTTGAATACAGCCAGAGATATTTAAGTAAATTTAGTTTAGCAGTTATGAATACACATTGCCTAGTGCACTACAAAAGTTTCAACACATATGCTTGAATGTTGTAGAAGGAATTTGTACCGTTAGTACTATATATATTATATTTTTTTCAAAAACATGTTATCAGTTTTTGCCTTATTACATACCCATTTTAAATACTTGTTTTCATGTTCTCTGTATCAATGTAATCACAATGAACCACTAAATATTCATCCCAAATTAAATTTTTATCTGAGCAGTAGAAGCTTAGATATCCTCAACTAAAGTTATGTTTTGAAATACTGAAATCGTGTACGAATCACTACCTTGTCCTCTTAAATGACAGCGTAAGCTCATGGGATACGTTTGTATAATTTTACTTTCTATACTGGTAAGTAGAGGAAGTATTGTATTCCTTCCAAAAATCGATGTCGAGATTTCACCGGAAACATATATTTTGAGGTTCCCTGAATCCAAAGTCACAAGTAAGTGTAGACTATGGCAGTTTCCCTTGTAGAATTAAGCACCTACCCGCCTTACCTGTACGTTGTGTTGCATACCTATAGGGCGTTACCTTACATCAATCGCTTTGTTTACGTTATGCGATCATGTTTTACTACACTGCTCTAGAATCCGGAAGCGTTGGACTTTGAACCTCATCGAAACTGACAGAGGATATGTAAAGGGCCGCTTAACCTACAATCCATTAGTGTCCTCTAAAATATTTGGAAGTAATATTTTATTTTGATCACAGTAACCAAGGTTAGGGACACAGCTCTTGTTTATCACAGTGCTTGAATTTCTCATTAAATTCCTTAATTCTTTGTATTTTGTATCGTGTTTGTTTACCTACCAATGCAACAAATACAGCTAGTAATCGTAACATTTACTACGTCATTTATCTACTGTACCAAAATTATCGAATCACAACTCTAATTCGAAATAAACATTATCCTCATTAAAGCCACTTCCAAACTCTCAGCTACATTTGTATCCATCCAAGGACTAAACAAGTTTTTACTTTGTCTATTACATAGAGTAAGTAGAGGAAGTATTCTATTCCACCCAAAAATTCGATGTCGAGATTTCACCGGAAATATATGTTTTGAGGCCCCCTGAATGCAGAGAAAGCATTTTTATTAGAAAAAGGTCAGTGTGTGTGTGTGTGTGTGTGTGTGTGTGTGTGTGTGTGTGTGTGTGTGTGTGTGTGTGTGTGTGTGTGTAGCTGTCAGTCTGTGGTTAGTATAACTCAAAAACGAAAAGTTGGTTTAAAACCAAATTTGGTATTTAAGTTTAATGTCTTATAAGGATGCGACACGAATCTTTTGAAAAAAATTGCTCCACCTTGAACTACCCTTTACATAGAACATTTTTCGATAATTTTTTATTTTCTCGAAAATGCCTCTAACGGTTTTGATCAAAATGCCATACGTTTGAGATTTTTTTAATTTTCTGGCTATAGTCTATTTAGCCCTGTTTAATCTGAATGGCTTTCGCATAACTGGAAAACCGCAAGAGACATACCAACTCTTACTGTATAAAAACTTGTAGATTTTGATAGAAAACACAATTTATGTCCAAACATTTTTTGTAGGGTGAACCATTTCGGAGATTTTCCTTGTTATTTGTGAGTTTTGTGAATCTTAAACTTTCGCCAAATGGAAGATCGTGATTCATATTTTTTATATCTTAGCCGTGCAAAGAGAACGGAGCTCAAAGCCTACTGTGTTCCCATATTCCCCTTGTACCTACAAAGAAATAATGAGATAATTTCTGAAAATGTTTATCTCAACTAACACGAAGATGATAAAGGAGTAGGAGTTTGTAAGAATGGAGAAAGTCATGAAAGTGCAACACATATGATTTCTAATAACGAAAGGAAACAATTTTCAGTATGGCACTACAGATGATATTCCTATACGTTTGGTCTGACGTATTACTTTCTCTGTTGAACAGCACTTGTATTCATCTAAAGAGATATCTGCCTCAAGATGGAGTTGTTAAAGACGATGGAGCCATACCCACAATGAGAACATTTCAGCCTCATTCCCTCTTTCTGATGCAGAAAAACGTTTTAAAAGAATATATTGTAATGGATCTGTTTGGCATTGGGGAGGTAAAGGAATCAAACTAACAATGTCCCATAACCGGTGTTAAATACATTAGTCGTATGATATACGCTTAACAATATTATATGGACTAAAATTATACAAATCTTATGTTGTGTAAATTTCAGAACAAAACAAAACGTCATGGGCAAAATTTGCTTTCAATTATACTTTCTCTGCCACGTATGCATAGTGGGTAAGACGAAGAATCTTATTGCAGCCGAATGTTTGATATCGATATTTCGCCAGAAACATTATGGAGCCCCGCCATAAAAAGAAAGTGCGCTTTTTATAAAGTGCCATCCGTGTGTATAAGAACAAGTATGAAGAAAAATAAAAATAACAACAATTATAATGATAATAGTAATAATAACAACAACAACAACAATAATAATAATAATAATAATAATAATAATAATAATAATAATAATAATAATAATAATAATAATAATAATAATAATAATAATAATAATAATAATAATAATAATAATAATAATAATAATAATAATAATAATAATAATAATAATAATAATAATAATAATAATGATAATAATGATAATAATGATAATAATAATAATAATAATAATAATAATAATAATAATAATAATAATAATAATAATAATAATAATAATAATAATAATAATAATAATAATAATAATAATAATAATAATAATAATAATAATAATAATAATAATAATAATAATAATAATAATAATAATAATAATAATAATAATAATAATAATAATAATAATAATAATAATAATAATAATAATAATAATAATAATAATAATAATAATAATAATAATAATAATAATAATAATAATAATAATAATAATAATAATAATAATAATAATAATAATAATAATAATAATAATAATAATAATAATAATAATAATAATAATAATAATAATAATAATAATTAATAGGAATAACTATGTATTTCAGAAGTAATTTTACTCACAACAATCATATTCGAATAGCATGGAAAGGGTTGCAATCCATGTTGCAAAAATTATCAAGAAAATACAGCCATTAGGACTAGGTCGCCGACAATACAAATAAAACCGAGTAGAGAATCTTTAGAATTTTTGGTTAATCCCGATGGGAAGCGTGTTCACTCAGCATGAACACTTTCTAAAATGTATCATAAGACAAACTGCTGGACACTCGGAAATCACAAAGTTACAGTAGCTTTTCACTAATAAGGATATCGCAAAAATGTCTATTGGAGATAAAAACGGGGTGCGGGGGTGATTTTAACAAAACATACACACGCGTCGGAGCGGCAACAATCAACTTTTCGTTTTTGAGTTTTGCTGCCGACAGACTGACAGACACATACACAGTAGAGAAAATAAAAATCTGATTTGTTGCACTCACATGACTCTCTCTGCTCTTGTTCTAACCATTCTTACAAACTCTTATTCCTATATCTTCTTCGTGTTTGTTAGATCAACATTTGTACAAATTACCTTATTGTTTATTTCCTTGTAGGTACAAGGGGAATATTAGAATACAGTAGGCTTTGAGTGATAGTCAAATCTTTTAAAGCGTTCAGATCCCGTTCTCTTTGCGCGCTTAACATATAAAAAATGAACAACGATGTTCCATTTCGCGAAAGTTTTATGTTTTTCGAAACTGTCACAAATAAGAAGGAATATCTCCGAAATGGTTCACTTTACAAAAGAAATTATTCAGACATAAATTGTGTGTTTTAGAAATAGCTACATTTTTGTACAGTAAGAATTTGTCTTTTAGGGTTTATGAGTTACTCAAAAGTCATCCATGGAAAACAAGACTACATAGGATATAGCCAGAAAATTCAAAATATACATTTCTTGTGTCATACAAATATCTTAAACATATGGCATTTTAATCAAAATCGCTAGAGCCATTTTCAAGGAAATCAAAATTTTCCAAAAATGTTCCATGTAAAGGGTAGCTTAGGGTGGGGCTATTTTCTTTAAAATATTCGTGTCGCATCCTTGAAAGACAAAGCTTAAATACCAACTATGATTTTTACCCACTTTTGGATCTTGAGTTTTGGTGCCCACAGGCTGAAGGACAGACACAGTAGAGAAAGTAAAAATTACAGAAGGTGGGCATAAATTGCCCCCCCCCCCCTAGGTAACCCCTCTAGGGTTAGGGTAGAAATGCATTACAATCTTGTGCACACAATGCTTGGAGGAGAGTTTTTGAACTAATAAACCATTTAAATCCATTCGTCAGGAGGCTAGATGGCTTCAAATATTTGACACAAAATATATTTTCCAGACAAACGGTTTCTTATCTACAATAATTTATTGGAAATATTTGTTCCACTCATTATGTAGAATTACTGGTTAATATATGGCCAAAGTAGTTCCTTCCACCCTGTATAAAATGTTCAAATATTAATGATATTAGGGGAAGAAGCGAACAGTATGGTCCAGCAAATTCCTCTAGAGCTTAGATAAAGAATGCAGCTTTTCTCTTGTGGATGGAGTAGTTACCGTGTTATCCGCTTGCTTTCCGTGCTTTAATTAGGGGAAGTGTTAAACCTCTACTAGTACCTGTCTTGTTTGATACTGTTTCTCTCTGCGAAAATCGAAATTCCAGAATGTGAAGCAGCATCTAGTTGACTCGTCTAGTGGCCTCTTACACCTCCCCTTAAGCAGCGCTCTCTTCCAAAGGCTCTGTAACAATACCTTCCTGCTGTTTTCAGTCTTCTTTACCTCGCTCATGATTGCTCCAGCACAATCCGCCGGATTCTGCCTCTTTCCCACTTCTCCTCACCCTTTTCATCTGAAGACCTCTAACATTCCTCTTATGTACTCAAAAGCTTAACTATTTCTTGTCCTCTCCTGCACCATGGGACTGTTGCTGTTCCCAGACAATTGTGCTCAGCGTTTTTGTTATTCATGACAGTGAAACACGTCTGATGTAATACCACAGAAAAATGATGAGGAATAGAAGCTCGCTGGACAATCACTACATCAATGGGCTTTGTATTTATTCATGTCAAAAGGGGCTTTGGGCAATAACTGACACAAATAACAAGAAAATGGTTCATATCTCCGAAATGGTCCACTCTAAAAGAAATGTATTCCGACACAAATTGTGTGTTTTAGAGAGATGTACATTTTTACTTTCTTCGATATCGAGATTTCACCGGAAATACATGTTTAGAGGCCCCCTGAATCCAAAAAAAGCATTTTTAGAAAAAGGTCCGTGTGTGTGTCTGTGTGTCAGTCTGTCAGTCTGTCAGTCTGTCACTCTGTGGACAGCATAACTCAAAAGCGAAAAGTCGGTTAAAAACCAAAGTTGGTATTTAAGTTTAATGTATTCCAAGGATGTGACACGAAGATTTTGAAGAAAATAGCCCCCCCCCCCTAAACTAACCTTTACATGGAAAATTTTTCGAAAATTTTGATTATCTTGAAAATGGCTCTAACAAATTTGATTAAAATATCATATTGTTAAAATAGTTGTGTGTCAAATGAAATGTATATTTTGAATTTTCTGGCTATAGCCTATGTAGACCTATTTACTCTGGACGACTTTTGCATAACTGGTAAACCGTTAGTGATAGACCAAATCGTACTATACAAAAAATGTAGATCTTGCTAAAACACACAATTTATGTCTCAATAAATGTTCTTATATGGTGAACCATTTCGGAGATATTCCTTGTTATGTGTGTGAGTTTAAGAAAAGTTAGAACTTTCGTGAAATGGATCATCGTTGTTCATTTTTTTATATGTTAAGTGTGCAAAGACAACAGAATCTCAAAGCTTTAAAACATTTGACTATCGCACAAAGCCTACTGTATTCTAATATTTCCCTTGCATCTACAAGGAAATAAGCAATAAGATAATTTGTACAAATGTTTATCTTAACTAACACGAAGAAGATATAGGAATAAGAGTTTGTAAGAATGGTTAGTACAAGAGTATAGAAAGTCATGTGAGTGCAGCACATCAGATTTTTTTATTACTTTCTCTACTGGTAAGTAGAGAAATGTATTCCACCGAAAAATTCGATGTCGAGATTTCACCGGAAATACATGTTTTGAGGCCCCCTGAATCCAAAAAAAGCATTTTTAGAAAAAGGTCCGTATGTGTCTGTGTCTGTGTCAGTCTGCCAGTCTGTCAGTCTGTGAGTGCAACACAACAGATTTTTTCTATAGTACTTACTTGAAAATATGTTGCATTCGTCAAGCCAGAATTTGTTTTGTAGCTGTATTGTATCCAAAAGAGTTAATAGATCTAGGCCTATTCTTGTAGCCATGCCAAGAGCTAAAATATAAACATCTTGAAGTAGACTAGCAAGCAGCATGATACCTAACTGTTTTGTGTAAAATAGTTACAGTTCAAATGTAAGAACAAAGTGATTCCAAAACGTACTTGATTAATGAATAAGTACTTCAAACACATTTTCATCTATTTAATGTAATTATTTATAATTTGTTTTTAATACCTTATAAATGGTCAAAAGAAATAAAATAGTGGATAAAAAGGTTTGACTCATTACCGTAGACTCGAACACGTGTCCCCAGAATATCGCTACTACCGCGACGTAATGATTCCGCTCGAACATCACAACCCTTTAAGGGCTAGTCTTTTAATCTCCAATGCTAGATGAAGTTTCCATTGCTTCGTGACTTTACTAGAGTGTTACAAGTTGTTAGTGTAATTTTAAGGTTCTGTTGGTGGTTTATCTTCATTAATCAATATAGCTCAAGCTATACACTTGCTATACAAGGTATTAACTGCTGTGATTTATGCCAACACTGAATTGTTAAACTATTTAACACTTGTTGATATGACTGCACAGCTTCTTTATAAATGTAGGCGTGTCTTTAATTGGTTATGACTAGGCTTCGGACATGCATTTACGATAGGTGCACTTCTAGTATACCGACCAGTACGTTGTTTACAAGCGAGCACTTAAGGTCAACCCCAGGTTCAACACTTATATTTTAAATATATATTTTAAAAATACTACAGCTCCTTCTAGTTTGTACTCTAAATTCTACAGGACTTCAAAAAAATCATAGCTCCTTCGCATTTTGGAGTAAAAAGGTAATTTTAGTCCATAACTTATGGGAATGTTTGCTCCAAAAATAGCTCTAATTATCATGGTATCTGCTAAACATCTGAAAGCCAACTTCCAATACAGTCCATTAGGAGATTATAACTAAGGCAGTACTACCTTTTATAGAAAGTAATCTCACTAGATTTTAGGATTTGTCTACCCAAAAGCAAAAGTTAGTGGGATGTAATTGACTGTCTCACAGTATATAAATATTACAAGAAATCAATACAATAGAATGTTATGGCACACACATACTTTAATGACGGCTGATACATGAACATTCTTATGCTATTTCCTATTGTGCAAATAAATGTTGTGGACGCAAATGATATTTATATCACCGGCTTTACAGCGAAATTTCACACCTTGATTAACAATGCCACAGCACAAGGCTCTGATCTTATTACTTACTATTACTGTTTCTCTTTGGGTTGTTTGGTATCGTTCTGTTTTGGTGAACTACCTATCTACCTATCGGAAGACAAATGACGATCGCAAAGAAATTAGCAGATGATTGTTTTGAAATTATGAAAACAACAGTAAGATTAATATGTATTGTAAATAGTAGAGCTCATTGCAGGTAATTATTTTGGAAGTTGAAAACTTTTACAGTTGTTTACTTATATGTTAGTAAATGTTTCTTTCATGTAAAAAATAATATTGACATATGCCCAATAATGCGACTCGTGAATATTACGCTAGAAATAATCAACAGTTAAGGATTAATTTGTGCGGAAAAGTAACAACTAAAAACAGTTTTAATGACTTTGGTGTAAAATTATATAATCTACTGCCACAGCATATTAAAAATCTGGACATCAACAATTTTAAAATAGGAGTTAATAGATTAATGAGATCCAGGTCTATATGATGTCCTTAAGTATTAGTACTTCCTGATTATGGACATTGTTTTAAATTTTATTACTTTTCTCATTATGTAATTTGACAATGTCTATGCAATATACAAGTTCTCAGACAATACGATGATTGATTGATTGATCGAAAGACGTCCTTATTGGTCAAAAGTATTCCTTTAGAATACGTCACGATGGCACTCGCAAAAGGGATATTTAGATATCGAAGTGGAACAAATCCTATTTAGAAGGCATTCTAGATCTCTACATGCGTCTTCCAGGCGCTGGAAAACTTCGAGAGCTTCATTCTCTCTCAAACTATACCCCTTGATTAAATATATGATAATTAAGGACAGATTAGAATCCCTTTATGATCCATTATCTCAGAAGGTATTTGAATCGGGCTGAAACTTTTACAGGATGTATACAAATGCCTTCGATGTCTAGTGATCTGCTTTTACCCTATAAGCTTTTTTGGAAGGAAGACATTATGTTATCAACATCATAGTTATAAATTATTTTGTTGACTAACAAAGCTGTCAATTGTCGGGATCACATCAGCGTCGCCGCTGTACCGGAATTTCGTCCCGCAGGAATTATTTTGCATGACAGTAAATCTACGGACATAGAGCTGTCGTTTTTAAACACGCTTAAAAGGCGTTGGTCTGGGCCGGATTTGTAAGTCAGAGTCTAACCAACTGAGCCACCCAGACCGACATTATAGTAGATCCACAGTAGTACTTAAATGTTGTTTTATCAACCTAAAATTTGCTTTAGCTGTCTTTAATATTTTTTAAACAATGGGTTATATTTGTACCCGAAAATGTCATTCCCAGAAAGTGCTGTTCAATTCAAAAATGGAGAAAAAGAACTCCCAGATATTTTTAAAGAAGGAAAATACATGGCTTGAACACACGCGCGCGCGCGCGCACACACACACACACACACACACACACACACACACACACACACACACACACACACATATATATATATCAACTTAGAGAAGTTACTGTTGTCGTGAAAAATAGGTCGCGCCAAAGTGAAAAACCTTTAATGAGTGTTGAGTGATTGTATCGTCAGAGTTAGTGTATGAGAGTCAGAAAGTGAAGACAATGAAAGGACTGAGTCAAGATTACGAGAATAAAACTGCTGTGAGTTCTAATATCATGAAATACTGTAGACTGTGTTAATGTCAGTGAAAGTGAATTGTGCTGTTGTGTTGTTCAAAGTTTTGGAGGAAAATAAAGTGATTGAAAAGTAACTGGACTGTCGTTTGTGTTACATTGGTGTCAGAAGTGAGATTCATCGAATTATCACATACATGCATCTTTCTGTGGTTGCAAAATGAAATTACAGAGAGCAGTAATGAAGGTATGTCAGGCCTGACAGATAAAGATGCCCATAATACATATGATATAGGACCTACCTCTAAAGTTTCCTATCCTACCTAAACAGGGGTTGTAGGAAGAGAACAAATAGGATTTATTTCGGCCACTGAAATGTTTCTGATTGTAATTCGTGTATTTTCCTTTAGTAGCTCCAATATGGGATGATTTATTTTGCATGGCTTATCCCGCAGCTGCTCCAGAAATACAAACATTTTTTTTTATCTGGAGAGCGAGAGGACATTAATTACTCGATCTTCAAACACCCCCGTAATTTTACTCATAAAACCTCTGCAGTGTCAGCTCCTTGTTGAAACCACCCATATTACTTTTTATTTTCGTTAGCCGATTTAAAAATGGAGTCATGTTGTTGTATCGGTACCTTTTCATCTACTGTCTGTTCCCTGTCTACATCGCACACCAAATAATAATTTTACCCTCATAACGTAGGTTTTCATACATACATGGGAACAGACAGGCAGGCTGAGGGGATCCAAACTCACAAGAGCCTATTGTCACATTGATACTATAGATAGGGATATGATCGTTTTATTGAAAGTAAATTGACCGGTGTCAATCATGTGTCAATATAAGCCCGTCACGATTTAATGTGGTGACGTATTATATTGTCCAGTTTTAAATTCATTATTACCCAGCTACCATGCTCCGTAGGGTGGATTTTATAAGTTATTGTTGGCAAATATACACCAATTCAAATCTATTGCTTACTATTTGTGCTAAGATGCATGCCACCTTCCACTGAGCAGATATGTTCGTGACATGTACATGATTTTATGACACTTTCTAAGCATTAATTGCCATGGAAAGAAATTGAAAATATCTCCTTAAGGAGCACTTTTGGCAAATGCCTGGAAATTTATTTATGGAAAAGGCTTCAGTCACTCTTAAATTTTTTAATAGGACAATTATGCTATAAAAATGTTTAATTGTTAGCGACATATGCTTTCTGAAGGATTATTTTAATGAAAAGCACAAAGAAACATTTATTAACCCAATATTGAACATAGCTATTATGAACCTTTCGTCAAGTGTAAAGGTATATTTAAATTAAATCGTATATCCATTCTTCTATCTCCTTCCTCTCAGTTTGCCTCCGTCTGTTACTCTCTCTCCCTCCCTCTTCATCACCCCTTCATCTCTCTCTCTCCCTCCTGTGGGGAATGTGTATGTGATGTGATCTTTAAAAGCCTTAATACCAAATTTTAATTTTTCTAGGATGTTAATAATACGCATAACAGTTATGTATAACTAATATGTCTAATTTTCCTCATTCCTGGATTTAATGTAATTACAAACATACTGTTATCCACGATACCGAGGTTTGCTTGTAAGGCATTAAATATTTATTTTATGGAAATTTTGCAGTAAACAAAATGGCAGACGCAATATGTATGTAAACCTTTGCCAATATACACTGGGATTTACAACCTTCTCGACCCTATTTCAGATTTACTTAGAGCTGCAATATTTATGTTACCTAATTTTCCATTTACAAGGTAATTTTTAAATGTATTATTTTTATTTTACCTTCTTATTTTTGAGCGTTATTCAAGTTTCATTTAATTTTATTATTCTAAACTGGATGTGGAGTCTCTAGGAAGTATTTAAAGATTCAAGACACCCGGAACATATAGAAATTACGCCTTATTGAGTTAAATTAATTTAAATTGCCATTACTCTTAAACTTTTTAGTAATTGTTTCTGAAATTTTTATTATTTTTTTTACAAATTATGACTGCTGTCTGAAGTGGTTATTTGCATTGATAATATAGGTATTTGAGTCTATAAACATTAGTACATCCACCAGAAAAATAATAAAATTTAATGTTAAAACATGTGAATTCGTGTATCTTTTTCTCAAAAAGCATGA